>OMLP01001957.1:0-13554 GCA_900302685.1 Spondyliosoma cantharus
ACGCCACAGATGCTGCAGAGTCCGCAGAGCCCGCAAAGCCCCAGGACCCCCTTGCAGCACGGCAGGGCCAGCCCAGGGGAATGGACCCCATGTTCCCATTTAACTAACGGGGAGCTGGGCTGTGAGGCGTGGGAGCACAAAGCTGACAGGAGGAGGAGGTCAAGCCAAGGCCTGCACGTCTCTCAGCTAGGTCAGTCTGACATCACCTTCAAGGAACAATCCACCCAAAAATTTAAATTCTGTCACTATCCACATAACTCCATGCTGATGGAAGGTCAGGTGAAGGTCCGTAGTCCACAAAATACTTCTGAAGCTTTGCAGCAGAACAACGTTGCAGCATTCACTTTAACAACTGAAGTAGCAGGGAACCTGTTTTTAAAATGTTAAAAAAACAACAGAAAAGAAAACCAAATCATTAAAAAAGACATAATGTACACTCTTGATGCACAGTCAAGCTTGTGCATCTGCTTCAGACTTTACACTTCACATTTTAAAATAATATTGTTAAGGACAATGCTGCAACGTCGTTTTGCTGTGAAGCTCCAGAAATGTTTTGTGGACTATGAAAGTTCCATGACTTTCCATTGGCATGGGGTAGAGTAGATATGAATGAATTTAAATTTCTGGGTGAACTGTTCCTTTTAAGGGTGACTCTTTGGGAGAATCTTCACACTGTTAAAAGAAAGCCTGAATCACTAACAATACCTAACCTTCGAGTCCTATCAAATTTTATTATGTAGAGTCCAGTACTTGGCAGCATAACTCACGTGGGTCAAAAGTCAGAATATCTTGGCCTCTACTGCTTTGAGTTATATTTTGTCTTCTGCAAGTGTCCCAACTTTACAAAAGTACAATACTAAACTGCAGCCCTTTTAAAATTACAGTCTCCTCTCCAGATCGGATCCATGATTTGATTTATAATTTATCTGCCTGATTCATCTGTATTTCCTCAAGTGCACTAAGCATGTTTTGCTTCTTGGGGAGGCTCCGTGCCGAAATTGGATCCAACTCTTACCTTGAATAATGTACCTCCTCAGCATTACAATGTTCCCTCACAGCTCTTTCAGAATTATTATAGTGCCTTTTTTTAGCAAGATCTTTCTGGCACAAGGGAAGCTTCAATGCTGCACAAGCTTTTTCATTTACATCAAAGCTTGTCTTCGGCTATTTGCATATCTCAGGTAACAGCTGGCCCTTCATACTGTTAATACTCGCTTAGCAAAGCTAGCATCCAATCATCTGTTGTTTCCCCCTTTTTCAAGTCAGAGTTTTCTTTTATTGCTAAGTTGAAGATGAATGCAAAACATCCGGTGGCGCAGCTGAGGTCATGCAGGCAAAAAGTGCTGGATTCAGAATTGCTAATAATCTATTCTTGACTTCACTGCCACCTCCTCACATAGTTTGGGAGTTTGACTGGAGCTTAAAGCATGCATCTTGGAGTATTTGCCCTTCAATCTGATTATCCTTAGTATGGAGGCATGTCAAGTGTATGCCTATGGATGACACATGAAAAATGATAACATTCAAGAGGGATTTGCATTCATTTCCCCTCAAAATTACATAAGATGTTATACTATATTAATTTCTTGTGGGGCATATTCATGCTTTTGTTTTAATTCATCTGCATATCAGCGACACTTACATTTACAGTACATTTACATTCACATATTTTCCCAAAGACTATTGTTCATTTCTTAGAAGCACTGGCACAGTTTAGAGCCGCAATGGAGGCGTGGGTATCTCTTGTTTTAAGAACGAGTGGGCTTTACGAGGGCTTTACGGTGCCCCATGGTAACATTTCACACTCTATATCTGGTCCGCTTGACTCACAAAGCCTTGGATTCTCCACAGAGAGGTTCTTACAGCTCTGCCCCCAGGTACCAAGCAGACATGCCTCGCCTGTTCCACCGCTAACAACCGTAATCTCACAAAACCGCATGCGCTCATTACATCGGCTGCGCAGAGGCAAAAAGCCACACATAATTAAACCACAAGTGTTTTAGCTAAACATCTTATTATGTTTATTGACTGTAATGACTCAGATGCATAGACAGACTGCCACAAGGTTGCCGGCGGTGAATGCATGCTTGAAAGAGAGAGATGAATGCAGAGGATTCCTTCAAGAGCATTTTTTTGGCTGCGCTCATGTGACTGCTGATTGCTCTTTCTTGTCAGCTGAATGGCTGAGCAGCCTTGGAGAGTTTCTGTTGATGTAAATAATGCCATTTGGCAGACACATCACATTTGGAAATAGCAAATGTTCATTCAGGATGATTTATTTGGAGTTTAATGGTCTTGTCAGTGCAAATTTACACTTGTTTGCTGCCGTTGCATCTCTGTCAACTAGTTACATAGCCCTATATTATACTTAATTGAGACTAATTGCATCAACATACTCTGCTTGTGATTGTTCACTTTTTTTGCAACAATAATGAACTATTTTAATGTTTCTGTTTGGATCAGTTACATTGTACAGGTTCATGTGTTATACAAAATATTAGACAGCTGCAGGAGTGTATAAAGAGCAACACAGCAGTTTGAGAATAATTTGCAAATGAACAATTAAAGGCTCTACAAGCAAGAAAGTGAAGGGCAAGGTGATGTAGAGGTCTAATATGTTGAATATTCAGCCATTCTCTGATGTTGTGTCTTGTTTTAAGGGGAACTCCACTGATTTTACATAAAAAGGTCAGTTTACTTGTCATGGGGAGTACAACTTAGTCTCCTTCAGCGCTTGAGGAGCATTTTAAAGTCCAGAAATATAATCCTGATAATGTCATAGTGATGTCATTTGGGTTATTTTGGCCAGGCTCGACTCCTCACATATACAACAGAAATCTTATAAACTGGGTGAATGGAGTTTGAAAGATGAGAGAAATCAACAGGGAGGGATGGTCTAATGAAAGATGCTGTTGAGTTGCAGTTTGGGACTCATATTCTGGATATCTCTGCTGCTTTGATTTTGACTGTTTTCTGATTTTTTGATTTTTGACTGTTGCATAATGGGAAATGTAACTCAGAAGTCCTTTTAGTACAAAAAGGTTGGAGTAGCCCTTTAATGTTGTCTCTTTCTGTTCTTTCTAGCTTTGGACCTGCCCTTGTGCCAAGACGCACAGGACCCTGATGACAAACCTTCTATCCACCCTAACCCAGCCCTCTGGAGCCCCAAAACCCGCCGCCTTGAGGTCAGTGTCATCCCCCGTCCCCGCCCATCCCCCATCCGCCCTCGCATTGACCCATGGAGCTTCATCTCAGCTGGTGGCGGAAACTCAGGTGGCGGCCGAAGCCCAAACCGCTCGGACAGCAACCTTTTGGGCTACCAGCCCTCCCCTACCAACCCTTTCCACAACTGTGACCCGTTCCCCTCACCTGACTGCGACCCATTCACCCTCAAGGCTGACCCCTCGAGTGCCTCTGACACAGCATCACCATTTGACCCTTTCTCTGCCCCTTTTCCCACCTCCCGTTCTGCACCTTGCTCCACCAATGGCTCGCCCACGCTGCCCTCATTCCGCATAGCGCCCCTCAACCCGGCAGACTCTCCCCTCATCGATCTTGGCTGGGCGGCTTGCAGCAAGCCCCCGGATGGCACCAAAGAGAGAGTTCACCCACGCAGGACACTGGGGCTGAAGCCCTTCAAGTCCCCGACGCAACTCAGAGACGACAGGTTCTAAACCTGTGGCGAGGCCGTGCTTTTTATCGCAGGAACACAGTCCAGAACCCTCTCCACTACTTAGAATCTTATAAAAAAAACGCACAGCCACCACTCAATCCACTGAGGGAGGTTTCCCCCGTGGGAGAATTATGCAGGTCTTATTTATACACCAGCCTGCTGCTTTGGAAAACCAGAAAGCCAGTGAAAGGTGGTACATTGGATTGTGGGAAAGCTGCCTTTGAACTAATAGCTGGTGCCCATTTCATTCTCCCCCTCTATCTCTGTTTCTCTATCCCTTTGAAGGAGCAGAACACAGATCACTAGTCCCATCTTCAGATTCTATCAGACTGCTCATATCACCTGCTTTCATCTCCACCCTACCTTTGAAGCATTGTGACAATGCAGAGGTGGATAAGGCGACTTGCACAGCTTCATCTGCCTCTACCTCTCTGCAGGCTGAAAGCATTCAGGACAATGGAAATTGGAGTGCCTTATTTCGTGAAGTGTTTTTAATATATATCTTTTCAAGGTTCCTTGAATGGTTAATCTTGTGTGTAGGGAAGATTCTATGAATTTGGCTTCAATTTGAAAATCAGCTTAGCATTTCTGTGGAAGAAAACGTTGTCTGTGTGTACGCGTACATGTGTGTCTAGACTCATTGTTCAAGGAAAGCTGACTGTTTGTTTTTTAAGCACTGTCTGCCTGTTGCATTATGGGAGAAAGCTCTCAGAGTGGATATTCCAGGCCACTTGTGAAATCCAAGACAAAACCATGACCCAGGCATTCCACTTGGAAAGAGATAACATTCCAGTCACATTCCCAGGGAAATGCCAGGGATTCGACAGATTCATTTGGTTGGCAGCCTACACAGCACAGGAAACAAGACGGGGGAGCCCTCTGCATTCCCTTTATATGCCAAAGAATGCCTTTGTGACAGTGTAAGGTCTAGAAGAAAGAGTGTTTGCAAATTAATTGTTTTTACCTCCATGGAGCGCCAACGGGTGGGGCTTGCACAGAGAGAGCTGAGACAATCACAGATAGTGTTCAAACATAACTTTGATATACTTTTTCTGTGGTTATCTTTGAATCCAGACTGTCTTATCTCCACCTTCTTGATGATGTAGGAAGGTTCAACCAAATACATTGAAGTATTTGCAAATACAACACAGTGTCAGTGTGGAAGCTTCATTGAGTACTTTATTTGTACAGTCCACTGAAGTAGTAATAGCCTCCCAAAGCCATTTTACAATTTGATTAACGCTTCTCTCCTTTACCTTATTTAACAAACGCACCTGTCACTCAGTTGTCATCAAGTAAATACACTCTGTCTCATCCTATGTTATGGTGGCCACTAAAAACGTGAAGAAAACACAAGTTGCTGTCTTTGAACTAATGTTTGTCCATTCTGGGCCACTGTAGAAGCATGGCAGTGTAACGTGGCGGACTCCGCCTCAACACAATGATTCTTAGTTTCAGATGGTTAAACAGTGAAACATAGTTTTGAATATTAGATTCAATTTCTTCCAATAAACCCCCTTAAATGGCTCCAAATCCTGCAAGATATAATGTGCAAGTGATTGTTAGAGCTGCTGGTTTGTGGAATTTGTTTCCATTGGATGCTCTTTCCCCTTGTTTCAGGTCTTTATGCTTAGCAAAGCTAACTGTCTAAGACTGCTAACTGTCTTTTCCTCACTATTACTCAGTAGTTATAGTATATTTATTTCGGACTTGATATTGGCTGGCGTTGCCAAGACTAGAGTAGGAGGGCTCCTGAACTCTTGTCCCTCTCAGTTTGTTAAAAATCCATCCTAAACCATTTGAACACCGCCGAAAAGATCCTGTGGATAACCGTGAAGCTGTGTTGAGAGAACAGATACGGCAGAGAAGTTCAGCCCTGAACGTTAACACAGAGAGAAATTCATTGCAGAGATATCAATTTTTCCACCAGCAGCAGTCTCAGCAGTGCTGAATGCACCCGAGCGGCAACAACAAAACCTCCACTTTTGGTTCACTATCATAACCTATTGTTCTATGTACCAAATTGAACATGTCTGCAGACACAATTTAAAGAATCCTGGAATGGGTTTGACATCACAGACTGATGATGCATTACTGGTATCCAATGATTTTTTTCTAAAAAACTGGTTCCCAAGCATAAAAACCATTAACATAAGTGGTATATGTTAAGCAACTGAAAGAGACCCCACTTACGCATGGTGCCAAGTCATCCTGTTACCCACGTCTTTGCTGGAGCATTACAAGGTACAAATGCTGATTGGGTTCATCACTGACACCGTGTCATTGGAAGACAATAATGGCTTTGTTCTGATGAAGAGAGAAAAACCTTGTCTCCAAAGGGGAAAGCTTTGTGATTAAACTAATAATCCGACTGATGAAAAGAGGCAGCTGATAGTGATAATTAGCCTCTTGATAAGAGCAGAGAGCATTAACAAAGCGTTCAGATACTTGCTTAATTAATTGCCCCGTCGTTATGAAAATGCCCTGCGTCCTCCTCACAAGGTGTCGAGCTGCTCCCTTCATCAGTTTATGTCTCATTTTAAAGCTGTACCCCGTTTTTTATGCATGAAGCTTCAAAAACAGGCCGAGCTGTCTTTCCTCCCTTTTTCTCTCTGTTGCCACTGGCTGCTCAGCTGCTGACTGGATGAAATCTTCACCGTCGAGGCTCACCTTCGTCTACATCCTCCCCCTTCAGGTGATGTGGGAGATTTTTCCTCATTTCTTTATTTCTCTTCTCTTCTCACTCCCACTCCTTTGCTTCCCTCTTCTCTGGGAAATTTTCTCTGAGGGCAATTTTGTCCTGACACTGTAGAGTATTTAGTTCAGTAACAGCCAGGTATCTATGCAGGAAATGTGTGCTCATTTTATATGCACATTATGTGTGTTCAATATCTACTGGACATGCAGTTAATAATCAACAGTATCAAAGAGACAAAGTGCTTTTAAAGGTCTCAGTATGCTTCCACTTGGTTGTGGAATATGTTGTCCTACCGTATCTAAAGGGAAAATGTTTATAGCTGTGCTGAGTGACCACAGTTGAAGATTGGGTAATAGTTAATTAAACTGTAATTAATAGTTAACTTTTTCAGTTTTTCTTAACTTAACATTTATTAAGCAGTTGTAAAGGTTTAAAGACATCAGTTGCCACACTATAACGGCTATCCAAATAATGTTTATAGATGAAACACTCAGTACTAATTAAGCATTTACGTTAAGTATCAGTTACATAATTTCCAACGTTACAATACAGTTGTATTAATAAAATATTAAAATATTAATAATTAATAACAGTTGCTTAATAATTGGTTTATAAAGCATTTCATTGTTTGTTAAAAATCAAATAACAATTAATTAAAGTTAAATTTACCATATTTAAACAATGGTTAGTATCGTGTTACCATTAAATGTATAGGTAAGTTCACTGTATATATGTTTTACCCATTCACAGTATTATGAATATCAGTTTCAACTTTACAATAAACAATTGCTTAATAAATGTTTTATAAGGTTTATTAGTGCTCATTAACAGTGAAGTTACTATGAACAAAAGTGTATTTAACCGTAAATCTAATGTGTATTAATGATTGATATTATAAAGTGTTACCAAAGATAACATAACACTGCTCACTGTCACACCTCTGCACATTCGCCAACTGCTGCGTAAAATGTATCAGATTGACTATTTCGGAAAGATGCAATTATTGTCAATTGAACTCCTTGGACGATAACTCTAGAAGCTGTTAAAAAAAAAAATCTGACAAGCTCCTAATTTGAAGCTAACATCTGTGTTGCGAATGTTTCACGTAAAAATAGCAAAAAAAAAAAAGAAGCAACACCTGCAACATTGTAATGGTTTCCCTTTTGTATCTTGCAGACACAGACTATTATATTCTGAGAAATAATATAAATAATTATAATAAACATCCAATTCTCTGAACACATAGCAAGGAAGTTTATGGTAAGCAAGTTCAAGTCAGAGCTGGACAGGATCACCCAAACAATTGTTTTATGTTGACCTCAGGTCCAGGTTCACCTGTCATTACTTGGATGTGTGCGCTGATCTTCCTTCATGTTTTGCAGAAGTGTGAGGTTTAATACAGAGTTTTCCTGCCGTCAGCAGTGCTCACTGCCCTTCCTCGCTCTCCCGTCGTCTTCACCAACATTTCACAGACGTGACAAGTGATGAGTTATTGCCTCGTCTTGTCATGTCAACACACAAAGCCACAAGAGCTATCCTCTGATAGTCATTAGGCTCGGATAGCTGTTATTGTCAACAGTGCACTGTGAGGAGAAAAGATAGATGAAGGAAATGGAGATGATTGAAACCTCTGGCAGATTATTTTTGTCACAAATTGTGCGTGCGTGTCAAGTATCCACTTCAATCTGCCACTCATGTCTTGTCTGTTTGTTCGCTCTGACAAGGCTTTAATTTTCCCTCAGACCTGATGTTTAAAAGCATTACCTGCCATTCTTAACCTTGTGCTTGTTGAATGATTGAATTCATGAAATATTACTTGCAATAACAGGAGCCACTGTACTTTTCACATATGATGAAGTTGATGCTAATAGTCAGAGTAAGAATTAATTTCCTTCCTGCTGAGAGTTTGCTTTTATAGAAATATCTTGCAGTATACATTGGCTGTTACGGTGTAACCTGAATCTGACAGAATGGGACACGTTTTAGGAAGTCTTTTTCAGACATGGATGTCTGATTTTTGGGTTTTGGCTGTCTGATGTAGGAACCATAACCGACTCTCCTCTGTTGGAGCCAACAGCAAACACCCCAATAAGAAAGTGCTGATGTGTTGTTTGTGACGCTCTGATATTCCATGCATCCCCCTGTCCGTCACTGCAAATCAGTGTTCCGAGAACAAACTGACAGGGAGAATGGAAGTGAATTCTCTGCAGGAAAGACTGTTATTTGGCCATTGTTGATCCACTTTCAGCACCCACCGTGGCAGGGAGCAGACATGATTTGACGATCTAAATTCAGAGTTCAAGTTCAGACCAGGCCTAATCAGTAAATGGCAAATGGTCAATACATTACATGAATAAGAGCTAATGAGACAGCACAATGGAGGGACTCAAAGCCCAGACCCTCATCGTGCCAAGAGGCTACATTTGAGTGCTGGCTGGGTTTTAGAATTTCCGACGGCAAATTCAGAGCTATTATCCAAGTGTAATATCCAAATGCAGCAAGTTAGTTATTTCCTGGCCTTGTGAAGGGGGTCACAGTTAAAAGTGTTGTCTAATACGACCATCCATTAGGTTACACTCACTCCTAAAGCTTAATTTGCCTTTGTGAGCAGCCAATATGTTTACATGCATAGTAATTATCTGATTTATCCTGATTAGGCCATTTATTCAACTGTAGTAGTCATGTACTTCATTGGTACCATGGGACAAATCTGTATTAACATTGGAAATAATATTGCCAGCCCCTTGTAAACCTTCCACATCTGTATTTTCATGGCCAAAAAAATACTGAAGATATATTGTCTTAATGTAAGTAATATTGTTGCGCCTTGTCACATTTTGTTTTGTGGTATGGAGCCCCAAAACTGGTAAAATGTAGTTAAAGGTTATCAGACAAATCAACAATATAATTCAAAACAACATAATTAGAAAACTAGCTTACATGCATTTTGTTGTCTGTTTTCATGAGGTTATTCTAAGTGCATCGCATTCATCAAAAATAGATGTTTGCTGCTTTAATGCTTAATTAATAACAACACTTTTACTAACTGCAGGTTGGAAATCTAATTTACCTGTTTTGCCATGGACTATAGAAAATTAGATTACCTCAAACTAGTGAGCCCAAGATGTCGCTGTTGGGTAGCAGAAACGTTAAATAAGAACCACCATGTCTAACTCAGTATCTTTTATCTTTGAATCTCCTTTATTTATCTTTCATTGTGCAGCTAGCTAGCTTAGCTGAAAATATTGTTAGCTATCTAGCTGAAGTTAACTTTTGTTATAAAACCAAACCAGCTAGGGCAGTTAAAGCTTTATATTACATCACATCTCTGTTGCTAACATTTGACTACATGTTGTTAATTTTGGGGCTCTACAGTTTTAACTTCCTTTGGCCTATATAAGAGGCATTTGGCCTATATAAAAGTATTGGCTGTAGATGTCTTAATCTTCCTAATACATTACAAGTTGCATTTCTATTCCCTAATTTTGTTTATTGATATTAATTAATTTCATTTCTAAATATGTAAAAATGGCCTCGGAGGAATGTAGACATTAATCAAGGCAGTGTATTTGTCACACTGACAACCTGGTAGCGAGTGATGCCAGTAGAAACAAATACTTTTCTCTGATAATAATAGGAAAGGATATGTGCTGCTGGTGTGTGATTGTGGTTCACCGCTAACCCTGAGAATGTATCTCGCTCATTAAACTGATGTGTAAGTCTATCAGCTAGAACAACAGAGAGGGTCTCGTAGAGGCAATGGCTGAATGTTGTTACTTCACAGCCTTCTGGGTAAACTTCCCATGCTTTCAGATAGAAACAGGTAAACCTTGGTTACTGGGGGAAAATGTAATCCCATGAAATAGTCTGAATGCTTGAATTTAACTATCACTGTGTTATACATACTATATTATACACTATATTTCTTAAACTACTGCAGCTCCAGTTAAATCATGCTTTCTCTTCTTCATGGTTACTGGGTAAATTGGAGAAGGATCCAACAAAGATGGAGAGAAAAATCTGGCTGAACTTGCATCAAATTCATTTTATTGATGAAATCTTACCTTGGTGGGTCAGTGAAGAGTAAATTCTGAAATGAGAAAATAAATGGCCTGGCATTTCAGTGGCTTTCACCCCATTTACCTTTGCTGCCCTTGCTTGCTTGTGTTCAATTAAGTGGAGGTTACAAATATACCTGGTTATCAGCCTCGTTTCAGCTGTCTCACAAGCCAGCTGTCAGCGCCAGAGACACATTATTGCTCGTTCTGGCCCGTATTAAACTGAAACACCTGCCCATGCCTTTGTTTGGCATTAACAGGCCATGACCAAATGATCAAATATGACCTTTCATTGACTGTACAGGAATTGCACATCCCAATAGAGATGTAGTAGCCATGTCTGCAAGAGGCGCTGCCAGGTGCGTAAGCTAATGCTTGGTCTCCCAACGTGTTTGTATTATTCCTAATTCTTTTCAGTCTGTGCATCCAAGGTCACCATCTGCTGTCCACTTTTTCTGTAACAACGAAAACTGAATGTATGGGAGCCATGTAAGAAAGACCAATTCATTTCCAAGACCGCAGTGACGGCTCTTGGAGAAGGCTGGCGCTCTGTTTAGAAAATAATCATGGATTTTATCTATGAGGCCATTAAGTCCAAGGCCCACACACACTCCCCCTTCCACTCAACGGTGCACAGCAGCCCCATGGTCGTGATTATTGTTCTGCCTAGCCATTGACACTCAATTACCCTGTGTTCTTCCTGGAATAGAAGCTGTTCAATCCGTAGATTTCTGTTTCTTGAGTGTTAAATGGGTACGCTGCAAGCCAATTGGTCGAGTTTATAGCTCTTGTGTCTAAAATATAGAGAGAGCAAAGTGAATTACTGTTGTCTTCTCAACATTGTTTGCAGATAAAGGAATTAAATAGCTTATCTTCGTGCCATTTTTCTTAATCATATACGTGTGTCAGATCGGAGAATACAACCCATTTCGTGTCCTTGAAGCATATTGATGTAGTTACTACTTAATCTTAGTGCATTTGCTATGCCAGCAAATGCTGTACCATAATGCTACCATTGGTGTATATGTGAGGTGGGTATAACTTATACCCACCACACATAATTTCCAATTGTTGCCCTGCTAGCTAGCTCCATAAGCTAGCTTTTTGGATTCTCTTTATCTTCGTTCTCTCAAAGGACGGCAAAGCCTAAATTGGCACACATTTGCATAACAAAGTTCAAATATGGAAACTTTTGTGTCTATGTAGACTGGTTGTAATTCCAGTGAAATTAGTTGATTTAAATCTAAAATTTTGGTGTGACGAAACATAGACAATTAGTCTCTGGCATTTTTTAAGTGTGTTCTGCGAATAAAACTGGATTGTTCAACTGGACTGGAAAGATTTTCTAATTAAGTCAGCATCGACACACTTAGTGTTGCCAATAGATTTAAATGTTGCCCAAATGTTCAATGTTTTAAATTGTCATGCACAGAATACCTAGGTGACTAATGTCTGGTGGTGTCTGTCTCATAAACATCCAGAATACGTAGTATCCTGGACTAGGGGTAAGACTACTGCTGACACTTTTTAATGTCTTCTAAAGCACAAATATACTTCAGGGTAAAATATTTCACTTAGGTTTGTGGGTATTTAAGAGTTGGTGGTCTCTTTCAGGTGCTCATGCTTGGGCTTAAATGACTGAACGCTAAATGATCCATGAAGGCAATTTGAAACGATTAGGATGGCGCAAATTCCCACGACTCACTGGTCAAATCTCTTCCACTCATTGCATCACAGTACTGTAAAAGGCTTTTCCTTCTGACAGCTTACTACCAGCCAACTAAGGACATTCCAAAATTCATATAAAAGGGGTAAAGTGGATATTTTGTAAATGGCCATCTTTTTACACACTGGATCAAAACTATTTCTAGATGGCCATGGACGCAGTCTACATTAAGATGATGGATTGATTGCTTCATATGAACAAAACATTTTATAGGTTTTCACTGGAGTATTTAAGATGTATGTATGGGTGCTTCACATGAGGCAGATTAACTTTACATTCCAGTTCTTTAATTTGATAAAATCTGTATTCAAATGATTCCTCTACAAGCCCACAGTATTTGTGTGTAGCAGAAAATTCAACAGAGTTGCCTGGTAGAGCTTGAAATCTGGTTCTTGTGCAACAAATCCCAAACCTAAATTGCAGTCTAATTTCCCGTTGGGGCACCCATACTGATTTTTTTATGTGCATTAAACTGCTAGACAGAACTGAAGATTTTGTCACTACCTTCAAGTAGAGGACAAGGTTGTTGTCTTCTCTGTCTTTGTAACTATTTGCTTTTATTGTAAGTGTTCAAGATTCATTTCCATGTCTGTTTTGCGTTTTATTACAACCTAGGCGATAATGCAATTGTTGCATTGCCCTGGCAGCCATTTTTACATCTCCCTCAGAACTGTCTCTGCTCATCTGAGCTTGGAGGTTTTGCGGTCGTCGGGCTTTGAAAATTCTTTATTATTGCATTTTTGTGAAATCTCGCACTGGGCTGGGCCTAATCAACTGTTTATTGTTGTGTGTCAAGAGGACTGTTTCTGTATACAGCATGTGAAAATGTTTTATTCCTCTTGACTATTATAATGGGTTTTAACCTGTGGAAAAAAAACAAAAACAAATGAAAAAGCTCAAAAAGAGATCAGACCAAATAAAATGTAACACTCCTGACTTGTTTGTGATCTTATTCTTATCATAGCAAAAAAGATGGAACAACAGACTTTGGTGCCATAACAAGAAAGCCTTCATGAGCAGTCAGTTGTTTCTTTAGCAATCTCAGTCAGCCATCACATTTAAGATGGAATTATTTTCTTTTTACAAGTAAAGTTGATTGATGGCATTGGTGTAACTGTATTTGGTGATTGTCATCTAATATTCATGCAATTTTCGGACTCACTGTTACATCAGATGCCAGTTAGAGTATACAAAAACCCTTAAGTGTCCTATTTGTAGTCCGCAGTGGAAGGCTGCATTTGACATGCATGTAATTATCTACCTTGTTTGTTTTCCTTTGATGGCAGTAATTATATTGTGATCATCTTACATCTTCATCAGCAGGTTATCTCATTGTCGTCTTTTGGACCTCTAAGACCTATGTTTTCCAGTAGAGGTTGCCAAAGGCATCAATACTTTA
>OMLP01001959.1:0-11004 GCA_900302685.1 Spondyliosoma cantharus
TGGGGCTCGCTCAGCAGGCGCTCCTTCTCTGGAGGAGGAGGTGGGGAGGAGGATGTAGAGGAGGAGGAGCGATGGAGAAAGGGGTGATGGTGGTGGTGGGAGGAGCGGTGGTGGTGGTGGGGAGACTGGGAGGACTGGGAGTGCATCTCAGCAACTCTTTGTTGCGAAGACAGAAAGGGGGAGCTGTAGCCGCCTGCTGCCGGCGTGCAGGGTCTTCCAGAGGGAACCTCGGGGGCTGCTGAGTCCGTCACTACCCCTTTGTCGAAATCATCGCCACCTGCCAGTAAGCTGTCATATGACAGGCTACCGTTACGGGATGGGTGGTGAGGCGGGGTTGTCTGATTGGCTAAGCTCTTGAAGCTGGCCGAGGTGGTGGTAGCCTCGGAGACGTGGGCAGCCCCTGCCGAGGTGTGTGTGGAGCTGGAAGATCGGGACGCCACTCCTGACAGGACGGTGGGGTCAGAGAAGGAGGGGTATGAGCGTCCACCGAGGGAGTAGCCAGGGATACCTCCTCCTCCCACCTCTCTTCCTCCCTCCCTCCTCTCCCCGCCTCCTCCCCCTCCCACTCTCTCAGATGAAGTGTCCCTCCGATCCAGGCTGGGCTGGGAGCGAAAACCAGGCTGTTGGCTGGCCTGGAGGAGGGAGGAGGTAGAGGAGGAGGAGTCCCTGGCACTGCCAACACTCTCCCCTCGACTTAACTGGAGGGGGCAGAGGGAGGAGAAAGAGGAGAGCAGGTAAAGGAGAGGGGGGGCAGAGGGAGGAGAAAGAGGAGAGCAGGTAAAGGAGAGGGGGGGCAGGAGGAGGGAAAAGAAACAAGAAGCTGAGCAAATAAGAGTAAAGAGCGACATTGGAGTTTAACCATGAACCTGCTGATGGCACTGGTTCTTTGACAGGAACTAGTCCCTGTACACATCAGTACTGAGATTGTCAGTCTTTGCTTCATAGTCAATTCTTTGGGATATTCAAGACACTTACTTTGAGAATATTTCCACACACTGCTTCAATGAAGTAAGGCCGAAAACCTCAAACATGGGGTAATGAAGGTTCTGCCTACTTTGGTCCAACTCAAATATTTAATAAGGTCAAGCTTTTCTGTTTGTGGACTTCCTAAGAGCACCTTGTGACACATTTTATATGTGCATCTTCCTTTGTTGGATGCACTCCAAAACCTGACAACTACTGACATGTACCAGCAGCACTGTACAACACAGACTAAACTACAAGACATATACAGAAATATAGGTTTACCATTTAGAAAATATTTTGCGTCACATTTCAAACCACCTCCAAATGTGGTGTAGTTCACCCGTTTAAATAATTAAATTATACTCCAACTCCATCCTCTCTACTCTGTGGACCCACCATCAACACCATCCATTCCTTGCTCTGACAGCAGCTTCTAGTTAAGTATCCACTTATCATTATGGATTTCACATGTCTTTTTCTGAGTCTGTTCACACTGAGATATGCTCATGAAAATAATTTTGTAAGAAGGCGAAACTATCAAACCATAATAGGCTATTTGATGCCACTGTAAACTAAAGCCCCTCGTCAAACATTTGCCATGAGGAGGACACTTGAACAAAAGGTCGACTTCATTTTCAAAAAAGGTAAACGAGCCAAGTCTTCCTTTCCCCATATTAGATGTTCAATATGTTCAAATTTCTGTGGTAGTTATTTTAGTACAATGGTGTTGTGAAGGCTCAAAAGTAACTATAGCAAGCAAAAGAACACAAAATGCAATAGTGTATGAATAACAGTTGTATGTATGCATTGCTAATCATAAAAGTACAAACCAACTGCAATAATACATATAGAAGTTCTTCTCTCCCAGTAGATGCACCCAAGTCATTCATTCAAATGAAGATGTAATATTGCCATTAAATTAGACAAAAAAATGTTCAAACATGAATTTAACAGAAATAATTAACATAATTCATTTTGTTAGCACTTTTATAGGCAGTGGTGACAAAAAAGATTTGTTACTGAGATGAAGTCTTGATAAACACTTCCTCCTTATGTCTCCAAAAGACCATAACACAGAAAAAGAGAGAAACAAGTTGACCTCTATCCTCCTCCTGAGGCGTCAGGAAATTGTTTTTCTATATAAGAGCAGCTCAGGTAACAAAAGCAATACACATCAAAATTAGAGAGTCAAGAGTAATTGAAGGCAAAACTGAAAAAATGATGGGGAGGAATCATAAAGGTAAGTAATAAAGAGACTGAAGTTGGAAAATCAAACTAAAGATACATGAAGGAGAATCAAAACAACAGTCATACAGAGGATGTGGGCTGACAGGTGGGAGGATATGGAACAGACATGGGTACAAATACTGAGTAGAACCAACCATCTTTACCAGTCCACCTGTAATCAGGTACAATCATTTGATTTAAACTAAACAAACTGTACTCCTGTATTACTCATTCTGTTAGAGCAGTAATGCAAATACAGATGAATCCAGTGACTAAGCATTTTAAATGGATTCAAATAGTATTTCACCCACGTCCAGAGCCAACAGAAAAGGGCAGGAAACAAAGTCACAGTGAAGAGAAGAGGGGAAAAAAGCTTTCAGAAAAATCACTTACTGATACTGATCAACAGAAAGCCACTGAGAAACCAAACCAAGATGGCCCACAGGAAATTAAAAGAAAAAAACATGAGTGTACAACTGTTGCTTTTCTTGTGCGTTTATTGTCCTTGTAGATCACCTGGCTGTAACTCCTGTGTGTTTGTGTGCAT
Source organism: Spondyliosoma cantharus (assembly GCA_900302685.1). Lineage (NCBI taxonomy): Eukaryota > Metazoa > Chordata > Actinopteri > Spariformes > Sparidae > Spondyliosoma > Spondyliosoma cantharus. Next base: position 2,741 of record OMLP01001959.1, read on the forward strand.
TACCTGGTTAGCATAAGCATGTGTGAGCGCTGTGTGGTTCTTGCCGGGGCTGTAGGTAGGCCTGTATTTGTACATGGTGGGAGTGGGAGGGGCTTTGTTCAGTAGACTGCACTCTGCAGGAGGGTGGGAATAGACCAAAAGAAAAACATCACTGTGAACTCATCGTAGTATCAGATAATGTTTAGTCTCCACAACAACAAGTTGAGACAGCGTTCACACGTAGATGGCTGGTTGAAAGTTTCTGAGCTGCGGCAGGGAGATGGACAGCATTACCCTCTGTGTTTCCTCGAGTGATTCCAGGGTAGCGGAGCTCTGGTTTAGGAGGAGGAGGAGGCTCAGCGTCACATGACTGACTCTCCATCATCTCCAGACTGGACTTCGACTAGAAGAACAGAGAAGACAGAGAACACTCAGAGATAGAAAATGAAAGTTGACTTAAATATAGTCATGCTGTTAAACTGCTCTTGTTGTCACTTTATATCTATCATATGTATAGAATGCACAGACCAGTGACAGACGAGCCTGAAGAAATGAATGAAGAAATGAATACACTTCTCTGCTAGCCCCAGTTAGGATTTCTAGAGCTTAACATCGTGTTTCTTTACTTTACTGTCCAGTGACACATTCTATTCTCAGTTTGGTAGAATGATGTAAAGTGTCTGCGACTCCAAACTCACAGTGCTTTTATCTCCAAAATGTACTTAGCTAAAGTACTTCAGTACATTAACTTAGTGTAAACGTGCTGTGTTGTCACATTAAACTGCAGTTCACTGTTGAACACCTCGTGTTCTCTCTGAAGTTCTGCTGCGTGTTTATTTTGGCTTTAAGGTATTAGCTCTGTTAGCTGTAATATATGTATATTTCAATGTGATTGATAACCACAGTTCACAGATCATTGCAAAAAGGTGTGTATATCAGCCAATATATCAATATTGGATTTATTACTACCCAACAATGGTACTGGCCCTTAGAATCAAGTATGGTTGGTCTTCAGACATAATGTTGACTCCTGACATCAGGACTCAATGAATGAACACATTATCTGAACTCTGCCTAGTGTTTGTATATCCTTCATTATGAAGTGTCAAACTGTCTGGGCTGAACGATATAGTTGTGTTGTGTTTAATGATGTGGCCGTATAGGATATCTGACTTTTTAATTTTAAACAGCTTTCAAACCTCTTGTTGCCATCTGGACCTGCCTATATGCAAACTGTCCAGGTGCTGATTTGAATAAGTGGCATAGCACTCTTACATAACACATGTACCAACGGACGAAAGCTATTCTTTTTTTTTTTTTTTTTTTAACTCAGGTTAAAATCCAAACAGCACCCGTCCTCGTGTCCTTACCCGGTGCAGGTCTCCCTGTATGCCGTTATCCAGGATCTTTGCAGCCAGCTGGGCCTCAGTCAGTTGAGGTCGCAGAAAAGGAGGCTGCACACACACACTCTGCACACACTTCTTTCTGCCCAGATATCTGCAGAGAGCAAGGATCACAGGTGAAGACATTTCTAGGGTTGTGCAATGCTAATGAAGAGCCATCCTAGAAAAAGGTTGTTAAAGTAGAAGGAAAAAAATGCACCTCGGTGCTTGTGAGCTGCAGAGGACATGAGAGACATTCTTCCAACAGCCATTGGTGAAAGGGTTAACACCTCCTCTGAACTTCCCTGTCACCTGGAGAGAGAGAAACCAACATACTGAGTTACATAGTAAATGAGCAGTAAGACACAAACAATTCAATTCAATTCAGTTCAGTACAGTACAGTTCAAAAATATATATAAAAATATACAATAAATATATCACCACTTCCTGACTACCATTGCTGACATATAGCTAGTATGCTAGTATATGTAAGATGTCTGACTGTACATTTTCATCTACAGGATTTGTACAGGGACTCAACAGCTATTTTACCAGGCACTGGTGCACATATTCTCAATTACTGAGGTTCCTACCTGTTCGTTGGTAGTCCTGCCTCTGGCCACAAGCACTATGTGGAAACCAGTGAGGCCAGCAACAGGGATGAAGAACAGGCCTGCAACACACATTACAGCCAGCCTGAGAGCACAGGGGTCAAGGAATATCTTGAGAGAACAGAAGAGATCAGATTCAACAGATTGATGAAGGCCCCTAGAGCAGTGGGTGTGCTGTATAACCAAAGTCTATAATTGCAATACACAACTACACAACAAGTAACTTTGTCCACATTTATTTCCTAATACAAACTCAGTGAAAAAATCCTTTAAAAACCTCCCAGCAAACCAAAAATAAGCATGTGCAGAGTGACTAAATAACACATTATAGAGGCTATTTTGTACAGATATGAATACAGATTTTGGCTTGCCCTTTGGTTTTCCTCGGGCGCAAAAAGTTTGAAACTGTCATGGAGAATACTTCCACAGATTTTACGGCAATGTGCCCATTAGATTTTGATATTTCTCATGTATAAACGGACTGCCTGGCCTGAAATTAATATCTCTTCCAACACTATTAATACTCATATCTAAACTAATACTAATACTTGTAACAAGATTTCAACATTTTTAGCACAGAAGTCTCTCTCAGCAGCATCTGGAACATCAACCACGGACGGATAAATATCAGAATGTTAAGGCAGTTATCAAATCCTTAGGCCAGCAAAGGACAAGTTTCATGTGTTGTCTCAGACTGTTGAGTGTAACCCTTCCCACAACACACTGAAATAAATCCATGACACAACCATAACAATTTGTTCAAGCCAACTTCAGTCAGCATCAATATGAAAACACTGCAACTGAACATTATTAGCAATCTAAAATAAATAGGACAAAATATATGAAATAGGTCCTAAAAGGATACGTGACAATGGCGTGCAGGCGGTCGATACTCTGGCGATGGTAGAGGATGAAGAGCAGGCCGAAGCCAAACACGGCCATGATGTGAGCCGTCAGAGACAGGAGGAAGAGGAAGAAGTAACGGTAGTTCCTCCGGCCGATGCAGTTGTTCACCCATGGACAGTGGTGGTCGAAGTCCTTACAATATGAGGGTTAAATGACAATGTGATAAGAAAACTGTGTCTGCATTATGCATACAGATATCAGAAAATCTTCTCCCATTCCTTACATTACATAAAGTGGCTTAATAACAAGGACAGCTGACAACAGAACTTGTTTTGATTCAAGACTTAAGCTCCTACTGACCCACTGACATTTCCATACTGTTTCTGTTCTTTGAATGGTTCACTCTATGTGTGCAAGAGTCTGAATTCACGTGTCCACACGTTCATTTCAAGTACTCAAATAAAGGCGTCATAATATTGTCAGCAAAGGACTCCAAAAAATATGAAATATCATAATACAAAAATACACTGGAGGGGGATCATACCTCAGCACTCCAATACAGGTTGATTCTGTTGGTGCGAGGGGTGTCCCAGAAGTCTACAGTGGAGTTTTTTAGTTGGCATGCTATGAAGTTACTGGCGTGATTAATGTGCACTGTACACTGTTTGTCATTTCAGGCAGCAAAAGAGACGTTGCCGTGGTCAGCTCAAGACTTCCCTGCTTTTATTAAACAAGGTTTAATCCACAAATTTAGTTTAGCTTTTTGTTGGTGCAAAAGCTACTTCTGTAATAATTTAGCTGATGCTAATCTAACTTTGTTGGTTACTTTTATCTGAGGGCACTTCTACAAGCTGCTTCCAAACCCTCTGTAATGGAAGGCATAGGTATGATCACATTTCACAAATCAGTTTGAAAAAGGAAAGATTCCTGTAGCATATAACTTCTGTCTTGAAAGGAGAAATTGCAAGTCAGGCACATAATTCACACAAGGTGCCATGAGGCTAGGTACAGCATGGATAGTGATTGTTCACTCTATTCTTAAATGCGTAGTTTAGGCTTCAGTTATGTGATTCATCACATTATTTTTTTAAATACTGCTCCCTCTATCAATATAAAAGGCTCATTCTAAGAAAAAAAAACACGATTCTTAGTTTCAGGTATACACTAATGAAAACACCATAATTAGTGCTGTCAAAGTTAACAATTCCTCTTCACGTCGTTAATTCTTTTATGACATGCAATTAATGCGTGATATGACCCTAAGCCCCAGCTTAGCCCTAGCTTCCCTAGTTTGGGAAATCAGGAAGCGCTGCAGCGATAATGTTGTGGATGTCGAGCAGTAACAAACTGATGACAGCTGAAGCACAGACCCTCCTCCTCCTCACCAAAGGCAGACCACGATGGATAGTTTACAGTGCAGACGCCAGGACAGCTCCACATGAGACAAACGTTCAACAGCAATAGCTAAATGGGTGACTTGCTGACCGATTAATATTGTTTAGTTAACCTTACATTACACTACACTACACTACGTTGTGTTAGTATTACTAAGGAATGTCTCATTCAGGTCAGTATGCCCATCTGTTGTTGCTCGCTGGGCTTGAGTTTGCTATGCTATACTTTCAGTATATTTTTTGAGCATGCAGTACCTTTGAGGATATTCTGGAGAATATTCTGGACTGTATTTGTCATTGTTTTGGATTGTTGCAATAATAATAAACCTACATGTGCATGAAGCAAGAATATTTGTCCACTCCCATGTTGATAAGAGTATTAAAACTTGAAAAATACCGCTTTAAGGTACATTTAGAACAGATAAAAAATGGTCGATGAATTTACGATTAATCTCAAGTTAACTATAGAAAATCATGCGATTAATCATGATTACATATTTCAATTGTTTGACAGTCCTAATAATCATGAACATTTCCTCCCATTCCCATTTTATCGAGAAGACATATTGTAAACGTAAAAGACATTTGGGGGACAGATGTATAACCAATTAAAATATGTGAGCATGTTACTAACTAGTACAGCTGTGCGCTCATGACTCAGCGGTGTAACCGTTTCTCTGCGGTTTAAGGCATCTCTTTAATACACCATGAATTTGAATTGTGTGCCTAATTTGTTACAATCACTTTACTGCCAGTATTGTTACAGCTTTGCAAAACCCCATCCAGTCAAGACCTGCTTTATGTTTATAATGCATCATGGTCACTGTCGTATTAAAAATGGCTTCCCTTTCAGTAGCCAGGAAACTAAAGGTTTTGATTTGAAACTTTCTTGTAACGTGCACGTGCGACTTACACCCACCTCTCCTACCTCCCTCAAGTGATATGAAAGAAAATAAAGTCACTTGAGGCTATCCAACTTCTGTTAAAATGTTCTTGTTACAAACTGAAGGAAAGCTGTGCTTAATTTTGAAGTTTTGTCAAACATCCAGTGTGTAAAGTGGACTGGCTTACAGGGTTTTATGTAGGTCTACTTTAAGTGTGCAGGTACTTTAAAAACACAATTTATTCAAAGACTACGAACATGAATCGTGTCCATATACAGTTTATATTAATAGTGAATGAGCAAGCGGGTGCACACCTCTACACAGTTGTCACAGACGGAGCAGTGGGAGCACCGTGGCGGCCTGTAGAAGCGGCAGGTTGAACACCACTTCATCCTGACCTGGATCCCTCTGATCTCTACAGTCTTGTAGAGCGGAGCGCGGAAATCGTCCTCCTTGTCCTCGTCCTCGTCGGCTGCAGAGATGAGAACAGAGGAACTGACATTAGGACACACAGAGACACATCATGTTCATTTCCAGAAGACCCTAACCCTAACCAATACCTGACTATCCCTAACCCTTACCCTAACCTAACCCAACTTTTCACTCTAGAATTGAATATAATACATTAGCCCTACTTGTATTTTGCCAACAAAGGGAGAGAAAGACCCCAAAATGAGACTATGTAAGCAGATCTTAACAAATTAATTCTGAATTATTAACTCCTGCCCTTTCCCTCTCACTGATCCACCAGGAATCTTCACCTGGTATCTACTTTATGGATCACCACAAATGTACACACTTTGAAAATGATACCAGGAGGCAAACTTGACTTTTTGCAACAACAGCGTTATAAAAATCCAGCAGCCTATTTTGTGAACCGCATCACACCTGAAGAGTACATTCAACCATTCCTGCACTCACCTCTCGGGAAGATGCCAGGGTCCATGAATGTGGCCATACAGAAGTTAGCCAAAACAAACAGGAAGATGATTCCATTGTAGATAGGCACAGCTACTGAGAAACGCTCTGAGAGCCACGGGCAGCTGTAATATGAATAGAGACAACAGTACTTACACTCCAAGGTAGCTGACTTTGTGGTCCCAAGAAGACAAACCCACTTGTTGATAATTGCCATCAGTGTAGATAAAAAAAACCCTGACAGTCTGAGAAACATGTCTGATGAATTTCTTTGAATGGTATTGATTCATCTGTTAGATCCAAAACTGAGAGATCCAGTATGCCATATGTGGATAAATGGGAGTTGGTGTTTTGATGGTTGATTTTACATGAGCCTGTATTGTTGGTATAGAGTCTTTATCACGACATACTGTATGCTCAAACCTGCGAAAGTGTATGATTTCAAGGTGAGCTACATGACTGGTTAAGCCCATAGACAGTGTAATTAGTGGACAGAGCTTCCCAGTTTGCAAAGTGAGGTCAATGTGCAAGTGCTTTAAATCTACATTCTTCTAATGGTCAGCAGGGGGAGACTCCATCAGCTGCAAACATAGTATTACTGTATGTACTGTAAGCTTGTGAGAAAATGACCCTTCTTCTCACGTGATCTATGACTTCAGTACAATTTCCAATTACTGGTATCAAGCCTGTTGTTCATTTTGTAAATGATGGTCCCATTCAGAGTAAATTAGACAGTAAAGCAGGGGCTGATTTAGGGCTTGGCTTCCTTGTGATTGACCAGGTTCTCAGTCAGATGAAATCAGGACAGCGGTGTAGCTGCTTCTCCCCCAAACCACTCTCTTGTCCAAATACTGTCACTTCTGACTCCAAAAAAAACAAGGCTCCACCCACTATTTACTATACAGCATATGGTTAAACCCTTTATAGGATAGGGCAGGCAGGTTTCTCCATTTTTATGAAAGTCAACAAATCCCATAAAAAACAAAACTAACAATGTAGTCCATCTTTCAATACCCTGACTCTCCTACACTGTCTGTGAGTTCCTCCTGATGAGGCGCATGTATGAAATGGCTCACAAATATACAGTGAGCTGCAGAAGATGTCCGAAAGCAGATGACCACTGTAGGTTTAAATCAAACGTTACTCAAACAGGATGAAATAGTGCGTTTGTTGGGGACAATTTTCAATAGCGTATTTAAACACTTGCCACAAAACAGTATATGTGGGATTTTTGTATACATTTTGTGTATGTGCCTAATTCACTACAGTTTAAAGTTATATACTTATATAAATACATTAAATAAGCTTTTTAATATAATACACACCAACCCAAATTTATTTTGGTTTCCATTACCTGCCTCACAACTTAAACCCACAAGGGATTTAATACGATTTTCAGTTATTGGACCAAACAACACAAAGGCCAGACATTTAACCAGTTGCTCCAGAACTTTGTAATCTTATTTCAAAAAAATTAAAAAGGGAAAAAAAGCAACAACTACCATTCTATCCAGTTAGCAATTTTTTGCTAGTTTTTTTGTTTGTTTGTTTGCATCTTGTTAGCGAGCAAGTAAGTCACTAAAGTTATTAGTAATTAGGAATTAGCAACTAGTAACGAGTAACTTAGTACTATTCAGAGGTGCTTCAACCTGGCAGCTTCCACAAAACAGCCAAACCAACCATTTAGATGTTTTGCTTCCACGCATCTGATGTTTTATATGATCATTGGAGCTGTAGGAAAGAACATTTGGTCGAATATGATGGAAACTTCTGACTTTGCTGGCAGTATTCACTTGTAATCAGTAATCAGGCTAACCTTCGACAACACGGCATGTTTCCCAAAAAGTCCAACTTTTCAGTTTTATCAAAACAGGGATTTTGATGGCCGATTCAAAAATGTTTTTTGAATCAATAAATGGCTGATATTTGTTGCTTTTTGTTGTTTTGTTTAGTATTTTTATTATACGCATAATAATAATAAATGCAACACATTAAAATTACTTCAATTAGGGTTTTTGCTAGGATTGGAGTTAAAATACTACTGGTTTATAGTCTCCAAACAGCTTTGTTGTTTTGCCTTCTTCTTCCCTCATTTTTCAGATAGTAGACACAAGTGAGGATATAAGAGAAAAGGGGAGAGCGACTGCTGGAATACAAACACTAACAGACTGGGCAAGAAAGAAACAGATGATGGGCTTTTGTCAGGGTGACAGATGTTGGCCTATTTTCTCCTCACTAATCTGAAGCGC
>OMLP01001964.1:0-12452 GCA_900302685.1 Spondyliosoma cantharus
CACGGCCGATAATTTGTTCGTGAAAATCTTGATATTGATATTGATTTGGGGACAATGACATGACTGATTAGCTAGCTAGCCTTGTCGTTTAACACCTTCAAATTATATTTACTGTTTGTCAACCGTAGGCAATGTTATTGACTTTGAATCTTGCTAGCATAGCGTTAGCTTTCTGGCTCATCGCTGAGCGGAATAGAATATCTCCCGTTGCCAAGTCGTATCTAAGGTCCGTCCTATTTACTGGAGGAGTCAACAACGGTTCCGTTGCATAAGAACCTTACGGGAGGGTAATGATTGTTCCAGGTATTAGTCAAACCCTCAGGCGTTACCAGGGAAACGTAAGTTATGGCTTCTGAAAAACGTTATATTTTGATTGTAAAACGCTTGAAAATATAAATTAATGGTCTTAATTTATTTTCTTTGGCAAGTGACCATGGAATAAGCGGGATAATGCCCGACGAGGTGTCCATAATCAGGAGTTAATGGACTTCGCGGAGGCAACTGTCCGACGCAGCGTCGGCAGTTTTAAGGCCTCCGCGTCGTCCAAGCGGAGGGTCCGGTTCGCAGGGCAAACTGTTTATTGCCCTGCCTCTCCGTGATTATCCCTTACTTACTACACTTTACTATGAATTGATCGACTGTTGTAGAACAGAACATGAACATCTATAAAGCTTGTGTTGACCACAGACCTTATATTACCTTTGACCACATACCTAATATATTATATTTATTATATAGGCATTTAAACAAAAAACTTACCTTAACCTTTCTGCCCTCTATTGTGTTGAAGCCACATTCCAATAATTTGGGCCGGATATTTTTTTTGTTTCCTACCAATTGTTAAATAAGGAGGTTGATACCACTCTGTGTAGGGCAACGTTTCCCTCGGGTTTCTGCACTTTATGCTAATCTAAGCTAAACAGCCTTTGGCTAAAGTTTCATAATTACCCGACAAATATGAGGAGAATGGTATCAATCTTCTCAACTCACTCATGGTGAAACAGGGAATACGCATTTCATTGTAGACTTGTTTATTCCCAAAGAAACTCTCCCCAAAGAAAAATTAATGTATTTCATCTCCGGTTCGCATATCCCCCGTTTTCAAAGAGAAAATGGGCTTGCACCTACCCTCTGGCCTCGTGAACTCTCTGAAAGTGGGCAAGGAGATGAAGGTGTGGGACACCGAATGCGTGGGGTCCAGAACGCAGGCGACGTCTTTGGGCTGACAGGTCTTGATACAGCGAACGGTGTCAGAGCGTTGAAGCCTTGCCACTCTAAAGGAGAGAACAAACACACACCCACAAAAAAGGAAACACAAACACACACATGGCCTCTGACCTTTAGGTAAAGGCTTTATAAAGACTTCAGAGTCAACGGCCTTTGGTCTCTAAAGCTCACAATAACAGGGTATCCTTGGGAGCAGCCCACTGCGTAATCAAGAACTCAGTGGGACAACTCCAATGGCCGCTACACAAACAAGACAGCAGGGATACTGGATATAGCAGTCAACATCAAAAACAATCAAATTCTGTGTGGCTTGGAAGAATAATAAACCAACAATGGCCAAAGCTCATGCCGGTGCCAAACTTTGTAGCTTGTGGAGACTAGCGCTGCCATTGATGCTTTTCTGATGCACTATTTCAAGCTGTGTGGGAAATGAATTACTACACTCACAGAGAATGATCCATAACCTGCTCAGGAAAATATTTGGATTTGCTGAGCATCCCCGGCTTCACATCAGATAATCTCTTGAGGAGGATTTATGGGGAAAGGGAGTGTTCTAAAAGACTCCTAAATTGTGAGCAACATGACTAGACAACTCCCCAGCCTCTCCCCAGGGCAGCTCTCATCCTATTATTTAGGGCTTTGTTTATTCCACAGACTAATCAGTGACAGGTCGGAGGGAATGGAGGGCCTCTGCTGGCTCCTAAAGCTAACGCCACCTGAAGTATCGCACTACCTGCCTGCTACATTAGACTTTGAGAGATGTTTCTAAGGCATTAACAACCTCATAAATCAAGAGTCTTCTTTGAAACTACCAGGAACTTGTGATCATGAGAGAGCTATTGAAACAAAATAAAAGGCCCAACTTTGACATCCAACTTCAACTTCACAAAAGAGACAAGTCAGTACACGGCTATATTGGGTTATGAAAACAGCCAAGTTGCCATGTATAAGTCCAGTTAATGTGCATGGCAGCCATATAGCCACATTGTGAGTCATGGGCCGTGGATCTCTGGCGCTCCTCAGGGGACCTATAGGCTGCAGCTCAAAGCCCAGGCACGGCTTGGGTTGCAGGGCTTCTTCCATGGAGAGCGAGGAGAGAAGCCCCTGACAAAAAGTCAAGCCACCACTGGGTAGGGGCTTGTAATTAGCAATTAGCGGGTGGGTCCAAGTTTTGCTTTGGCCCAGGCCAAACCCACAAAATGTTCTCCTAGTTTATAATACCACGGCCTGAGCTGCAGAAGGACTCAAGCGGGGCTCTAGAGGATGAGGTGAAAGCTCTGTTGGGGTAGAGAGTAAATTTACGAGAAGATAATGATCCAGGGTGAACCGCCCCCTAACACACAGATGGGCACTTCAAAGCAGGGGCAGCAAGTGGAGCTAGTTACAGCTCCATGCGTCCGTTAATGTAATGAGTTTGTTTGCACTGAACGTGTGTGTGTATGCTCATTTGTGTGTGCGCGCCTCTGTGCATGCAAACATGCTTGTGTATGTGCGCGTGCATGCGCAAATGCATGTCCTCTTCATCTCCCCATGCCTCACGTGGCCCGGCCCAGGAGAAAAACCCCAATACTTTCAGACCAGAAAGAAAAACAGACTTTTTGGATGAAAGTCCTCTGGTCAAGCGTAGGGCCTTTTATTTTTTTGGTAATTATTATTTATAGTCGGCACATTGATAACGCCCCAACACAAACACTGCAGGGCATCATTCATTCTGTGCGCGGTGATGTTGCTGCACCACAAATTGTTCAGACCACCGGCCAGAGCCCAGAGCCCCATAACTCAATGTCAAAGGGGAGGAAAAAACCTTCTGCGCACCACTATGTTCTTATTTTAAGGATATCCCCACTGGGGACCAAGTGCATCCTTACTGGCCTGACAGCTCAGGACAGGAGGAACCTAGGACATCTGAATTTACAGTTATTATAAGCCACAGCCCTCGGGCAGCAGCCTCACAGCACGTCAAACTATTTATACTCTCTCCTGCTGGTGCACATTTCCCTCTCCTTTGCCACTGCATCCCATCGCATGTCACTTACTCAGCCTTCATTTGGATTATCTGTCTGCTTTGGGGTTTACACCCACAGTCTGCAGTGGAAATCTGTGTATTTTACATTAAGCTCAAAATGTAATGGGAGCTAAAGAGATGTGCAAAAAACTAACTGCCACAGAAAGATGTATTAGTGGTGCAAGGTAAGTGAATTGGGGATTGGAAGTAAAAATGCAATTAAAGGCCCAATTCGGCCCATTTTTGACTGGAATTTTGAGGTGTGGAATTACTTCTCCGACTTAATAGTGAAATTTGAGGCATACGCACATATAGCATATAACCGAAGAGTTAGACTCACAGATGGGAGATTGTGTGGTCTCTCGGATAAACTAAACTATAACATTATTCCGGAAAAGTTTAAAATCATCAGAAAATCCAAAATAAATTAACTTATAACATTATTAATAACGTGTTATTTTTTGTGTTTTTACATGCATTTAAAGAGCCTGTGTGTAAACATTTTGTAGTCAGTCTACCTTTTTTCTGATTAATGAGACCTCAAAATCTACCTTTGCCTTGAAATATATGCATTCTTGAGGATTTGCATGCATCATTAGATTCCCTCGCCACTGAAGCTGTTGGAATAATAGTAATATGACGCTATGTGAGGAAGTCTTCATGCCTCCATCTGTGATTTGGCCTCACATTCCAGCTGCTCCCTATGCTGCATTTGATTAAAACCCCACAATGCACCATTATCAAGAACTGGATTTGACTTGAACATGTGTTATTTCTATTTCAATTTTAATAGAAAACTGTTCATCCAACACATAAACCATAAAATACTGCAAAACGTCAGACTTTATCATGCAACCATCATCAAATTACACTCAGTTGTAGGCACACTTGGGTCGTTACCCTTTTATTATTTTCGCTGACCTAGAACGCCACCTAGCGGCTATCACAATGCTTTACCTCCAAGAAGATACATTCAATTGGACTGATTTTAAACGGCTGAATGATGATCCTTAACTCTAGTGTTAAAAAAGGCTATGTAAAATGTAAAATGCTACAAAACATTTAAATAAAAAAGGTTGTGTCATCTTCAACACACGTTGCGTGTCGTATTGTGTTAATTTATGACAACAAAAATTGATGCGGTGGAGATGAGGCTGGTTAGCTGATTGGACAAAAGAGGGCAGGTGGACCACCAGGGACCCTGGAGGCAGAGTGTGTCTGTTTGTTTGTTTGTTGTAATTCAATAAATTGAAAATGTGAATAATTTTACATTCTACCAGATACAAACACTCGCCTTCTTGAAAATGAGAGGATTGATTGTCACTCTCGTTGGAGTCTCCTAGTGTCGCTGCGAGGTTACCAGGAAAACTGCAGAGACTCTGGGAAGTTATGATACCCGGCCAGGCCAAGAAACGGTCCCACACATAAACCCCCGGAAAACCACGACTTGCTGTTTTTACACTTTGGTTACATACAACATGTTAATCAGAGAGCTTTAGAGGTGCTTGTAGTCGTGGATTGGTTACATTTGAGAAGAGCCAGGCTCGCTGCTTCACTCTGATTCCAGTCTTTACAGTAAGCTATATTAGCCAGCTGCTTGCGGTATACTTAATCTACAGAGTAGTATCATATCCTCTCATCTAAATGGAACTTTTCATTTGCACCACTCAATCGCAATATCTGTTTTCATGTTTTAAAGAAACATTAAAGATCTTTGGTTATAATAGATGAATACTGGTCTTAAAATAATTACTAATTAACAAACATTTTGTGTAGGGATGAACTTTTAAATGCATTTAAAAATGACACATCCTTTTTAAGAGTGTAATTAACTTGTGTAAGCCAAACGTTAACTCTTGTGCTTATTCTAGCAGGGGATTGTAAGGTACTCTGGGCTCCTCCTGGGTAACAAACACCAGCACTTTAGCCAGGTACGTGCTGAGCATGCTGTAGCGACGCAGCCTCAGCTCCAGAGACAGCTCAAAGTCCTGCGGCCTGTTGATGAGCTTTGCCACCGACATGACGCCGCCGGTGGGCACCCGCTCCGTCTTGAAGAAGCCACCCTCATTGCCATTGGTGATTGCGATCTGGATGTCATCGCCAGCCATGACGTGGGAGGGGCCCATGCGGAAGATGTTGGTGAAGACAGGGATGTTGGTGGGGAAGGTGAGGTAGTAGTAGGTTATTCTCAGGGGCATGGCCAGGCACTCGACAGACTCATTGCAAAGCAAGCGTTCACATCGACTGCAAAGAGAGAAAGGTTGGGGGGGTGGGGGGACAGGGGTAGGACGGGAGAAGACAGAACAAAACAGGCACAGAGAGAAAGAAAAAAGAGAGACCAGGTGTGAATTTCATTTGCCGTGCATGGCATGCAGTGGGAGGATCATCAGTCTGCAGCATTTTTTTACACTTGACAGGCCAGTCGCGGTGCCCTCTGTGGGATCATGCAAGAGGTTCTGTCACTGGTGCCTCCGTAACAGGGTGGTCATACACAGCCTCTACTGTAACTGAGCCAATGAGAGAATGAGAGAGCATTTCATGCTACAGCCGGATCTTTCCTACTTTCTTTCCAGCATTGAGCATTCTGGACATGCAGAGCCTTGATCCATATGTATGAATTAGGGTCAGTTTAAAAGGGCCTAGTATTGTTTACTGTCATACTCAGAGCTCTCAGTAGGATGACCGCTCAGACTTTACTGTGAGGAACATGGACCTTTGCTCTGTGAGTGTTTATGCCTGTCTATTTATTTTCATACTGCTATGAGCACAGACAACATATTTAAAGCTGTTGAATGTGCATCCTGTTAAAAAACAGGGTGTGCAACAGAGACACAATCCGGATACTCACGTTTCTCCAACACGCCGGTAGTTGTTCGGGCAGTCGAAGGACAGGCATCTGAATCCTCCCTGGATATTAAAGCAGCTCTGATTCTCTGTGCATGTGTGTGTTCCCGTCACACATTCATCAATATCTGGGTGCAGAAGCCAAAGAGACATTTCAAAATGTTTGTAAAAAATTGACATAAATCTGCAACCGTCATGTGCAACGCCAAAGTGAGGACAGGTTACCCTGGCAGCTTCGTCCGTTGGGAGCCAAGGTGTATCCAGTGATTGGACAGGAACAGTGGAAACTGCCAGGTGTGTTGTGACAGCGATAGGAGCAAATGTGACCTCCAGTGGGCAGGGCACACTCATCTATGTCTAAGAATGTCACAGAGACAAATGAGAACGAGTCAAACCAGAGAGTGCCACAGCACCTGGAACTTATCGAACGCTGAACAAATTGAGTTTGGAATATACAGAAGAAAGTTGAATTATTTTTTGAAAAATATGTCCCTTGCAGGAAATGTTAAAATTGTGCAATTTTACCTTCACAAGTCATGCCATCTATGTCACTGAGCTGGTAGCCACGGCGACAGTAACACTGGTAGGAGCCGTACACGTTGGCACACTCTTGACTGCACGGATTGCTCTCACACTCGTTCAAATCTGCACAGAAACAAGGTGGTTACAGACCAATATGAACTGTTTCCTACTAGTTAACAGACAAGTGGTCACCACAGTGGTCAGGAGAATGACATGCAAGAGTCCTCTTCAAGATTTACCACGTGCATGCATAGCTGCATGCCTGATTTTCATCTAAAAAGGTTACTGAGATCGGGCTGAAATCTACCAGATTTTGAACAAAAGCATGTTCGTAAGTGACTGTAGGGTGAGTAATTTTCAAAGATTTTTACACGTTTTTACACTTTAACCAAATTGATTGTTAAAATACTGTCTGACCTCAAAGGGCCATGAGTATTCGTGAGCGTCCTTGTGCAGGACATTGGATGCTTGTCTCAATGTTGATAAATGTTTGTAGACTCCCAAAATCTGCCTCTGGATCCCTCCTTCCAGTCACATTCCCATCTCCCCGAACACATCTACAGCCATTCCCCTCTGGTCACTATACGTTCTCTTCTCACCTGATCACCTGACAGTCACACCCAATAGACCTTTTTCACATTTTGACATAGAACAGTAATCTAGTAGTAGTTTGTAGTCCTATGCCTGGCAATATCTGATAAGTTGGATTTTATAAATAAATTAAATTTAAAAGGTCATCCAACTAGGAAATGGACAGGGGCTTGTATTGTTTCTGTCACTGGGAATATTCTGTATACACAGTATAACTTACAGTATACACAACACATACAGTAAAGTGTGTATAAAGGTGAAACTCTCCTGACGTAGATATTTATCTTACCGTCACAATTCCTGCCGTCACCAGCTATCTTGAAGCCGGTGGTGCAGCTACACTTGTAGGATCCCAGAGTGTTCTCACACTTATGAGCGCACAGGCGGCCGGGGTAGTGCCTGCATTCATTAATATCTAAAGCACAGAGTCAAAACATGTGACAGTAAGATGCAGCGGTGACAACATCCTGACAACAAAGCCGAGGAAGATGAAACTGCTTACCCTCACAGACCCGACTGATGCTGTTGAAGATGTAGCCAGGCTCACACTCACAGCGGTAGGAGCCCAGCAGGTTAATACAACCATGACCCTCGCAGACCTTTTCAGCGCCCTTACACTCATCAATATCTGCAACAGAGAACATAATCATATGCACCTCCTTTGCTTTGTGCTGCAAGGAAAAGGTTGTTTTTTTCTGCCGTACCAACACAGCGTGTGCCCTCATCATTGAGGTGGTATCCTCGGCCGCAGTTAACAGAGTTCCTCTGGCAGATGTAGGAACCGACTGTGTTGATACAGACCTGCCCTCTGTGGCATGGCTCCGTCTGAGAAACACATTCATTAATATCTGAAAAAACAGACACAGATGACATTGTTCAGTCACAGAAAGATTACTCTGGTTCATCTTATACAACACAACTGAATATTTATTTTTTTTACTTTGTTTGTGCGCTATTATCTCCACTGTAAAAGCAGCTACATGTGCATACCATTTGAGTCCAAGACAAATTTCCCTACAGGGACAACAAAGTATATCGTATTGTATCGTATCGTATTGAAGCTCCAACCAGAGGCTTAAAGTCACTCTGTTGGTCAGTTGTTTCACCCCTTGGCTGATATTTTCCATGCAAGTCAAGTGTATGGGAAGGTATTTGCTTGGGCTCATACCAATGGGCTCGGGTGGCCCATGACAAAAAGGACCATAACTTCTAAAATAATTCACGTAAAATAACTACACTCTGTAGAAAGACATTTCGAGTTTTTACACATCGGACCTTTTCAATGTAAGCTTTGGTCTAAAGGCGGCTCTAGAAAGGCCATGAGGGCATTACAATCTAGGGCATGAGTGCAACAAATGTAATGTTTATCCATGTAGTAGATTAGGTTTTTTGTTTTTTTTTAATGTATAGATTAGGAACAAAATTAGATTACACATTACATTTTGTGAGGAATGAAAAAAGATCTTAAAATATCTAAAATCTAAGAGGTCCGTCCTTTTAGGGAGGATATTGAGCTTGGTACATATATTTAATTGTTCCGTGTGTATGAGTGACACTTTGGGCCAAATGGTGGTCCTCAATGGAAGGTCTGAGGTTACTCCAAAAACGTAAATATTTTATATACTGAAGAGCATATACTCATATACTTCATCTGGATTTGAACATGCATTCAGGCAAAAGGTCAGGGGGTCACTAAAATGATGAGGAGCCACAAATAATTGTTCAGGTTTGGCCACTAGTTTTCCACAAACTGTTTAATACCACCATGCAAAAGACACTGATTGACCAATTGAAAAATCACCTTAAAGACACACATGTCTTGCTGTTGTCATTAGTACAGTGCTCACCAATGCAGTTCCCCAGGGCATCCTGGATAAAGCCGGGACCGCACTTGACTTTAGGGAGACAACGGAACGACCCCTGGGTGTTTTGGCACTGAAACTCCAGGCCACAGTTATGGATACCAGTCTCACACTCATCAATATCTGGGGAAAGAAATCACAAGAACACAGGTACTGAACAGTCTGTCAACAAACATGACTCAGATATGCAGTTACGGAGGAGAGCTGAGGTGAGTTTGACTGACCTTTGCAATTGTTGCTGTCAGTGAGCTCATAACCAGTCCCACAGCTGACCTCTCTCTGGCAACGGAACGAGCCCTCTGTGTTGATGCAGCGCTCTCCTCCCCGGCAGTTTGCGGCTCCCAGCAAACACTCGTTGATATCTGGGAGTGTTTGAAAGCAGATCCATAATCTTAATGTGCTGATAAGGGACAACATAGTTTTGCATTTCTTTGTAGAGACTTGGTAAATAAAACCATTACAATTCAAAGATGGGGGTGAGCACTTCTTACCTTCACAGCTCCTTCCGTCCGGTTTGAGTTTGTAGCCTTTGAAACAGGCACAAGTGTCATTGCCCACACAGTTATGAGCACATTTCCCTACAAAAGAAAAACAAACATGTTGACGATTTTTCCCTTCGTTTTGCACGCTTGAATCAGTCATGATAAGAAAAGCCCTTTTACCTTACCTTTGCACTCATCACTTAATACTGGATTATCTCCATTTTCCTTGGTTTCATCCTTGTTTGGTACTGTGCGAGAGGAGAAAACCATCCTTATAGTGTGTGTTTTTTAATGCATATGTCTCATACTCTATGCCTCTTTCTTAAAAAAGCAATCCCATATACATCCCTTTTGTCTAAGGGCTGCAACTGATGATTATGTTCATTATCAAACGAACCGCCAATTACTTTCTCAATTTAATGACTGTTTGGTCTGAAAAAAACAGCCAAAAAATGTCCATTATAGTTTTCTTCGAGGCTGAGGGGACATCTTCAAATGTCTTGGTTTGTCCTTCCACCAGTATAAACCTAAAAAATACTCAAGTTACTATTGAATAGGAATAATAATCTCAAGATTGACAACTAGGAATGAGAAGATCTTTGGTATTTTTGCTGGAGAGCTCACAAGGAACACATTAAATCCCTGCCAGCTCCTGAGTTACTGTCCTTCAGCTGAAACTGACCTGCTTGTGTTCGGCCAAAAGGTGAATATCTCATCATTGTTTACAGTACCTCTTCTGAAAGCTAAAAGCGATGACTAAAAAGCAATGACCACATAGATTCAGCAGGGGGCAGTGTCAGCTTATGTTTGACAACACTAGTGGGGCTTTGATTTTAACACTTAAACCTATTCTTCCTTTATGTTTGAATAATTTGAGAAACTAAATGAGATTGGATGAAGATTTTCCACCCTTACTGTAAAGGTTTGAAGCAAAACAAATGGTACTGCTTTTTTCACCCACATTCAGGTTGTGCTGCGGGTGTGGTCTGGTTGTCTGGGGCTCCCTCCATGCAGCAGACCCGTGACACCTTGCTACACTGAGAGCCTACAGACAGGTCATGGTCACAGGGTAGACCGTTTGCCTGGGCTTCCTTCCCCAGAAGACAACAGTTACAGCAAAACTGCAGAACAGAGAATAGAATGCAATGGAATAAGCTTTGGTGCATGATGTGGCATTAGCATACACAAGAGAGGAACACAATATCTTGGAGAGAAAAATTATCATCTCTCGTTTCAGCTCTCTAACGCACCACAGGGAATGAAACCAGAACTGCACACAAGGAAAAAAGAAGATTGTGGGATGAAGCTGGTCGGTAAAAGACTGTAGGTGGATAAGTCAGGCTTTAACACTCGAACAAATGGAAGGGTGTGATTCAGAAGGAAAAGCTGAGCTCTCAATCAACCAGGAAGGCAGAGAAGGAGGCTGACTGAGGAGACAAGGTGACTGAGTGACAGGCTTCCGACTGACAGACAGACAGACAGACAGAAGAAAAGGAGCAAGACGGACGGACAGACAGTGATGAGATGACATCATCCCCTCCGGCTGAAGCATGCTCAATCAATCATTATGGCAGCCTGGAAATATCAGTCGAGCAGGCATATGAAAGGTGCAGTGTGTGGGGGGATGGGAATTCGGTGGAGGCACTGAGGATATGTACCTGAAATGTAACCATGAGGGGCGTATGAGTGTAGAGGTGGTGAGAGCAGAGCTGGACGCAAGCCTTTCAAATACTACTGCTCAAATTGTTGTGTACCAGTAGGTAACTGCTACCCTGTCTGTATGTCTGTCTGTCCGTCCATCCGTCCGTCCGTCCGTCCGTCCATCTGTCTGTGTTTGTTTACATGTGGGTGCATGTCTGTGTGGCCTCGACACTGTCCCAGAAAACATTTAGGTTTTCAGACAACTTTAAGAAAGCAGACCTTTTAACAGTACCTAGGCCCTGGCTCAACGCTGTGCAATCAACAAATCTCAGAAAAGTACAGCAGATGCCATGCATAAAACTGATTCAAAGCGCAGAAAGACTTCCATTTAAAGCAGCTATAATCACTGTTTTGTACATTCTCAGTCAAATGAGAGAGTATTCATCTCATGATATTGTTATCCTCTCCTCCATTGCCATCCAAGAACATCTGGACATGAGGGCATTTACGTCATACATTTATGACTTCACCGCGAATGTCAATGCCGACAGGCTTTCGTGTCAGGCGAAATCCTCGCTTGAGTTCAATACTATATTCTTAAATATTTTTCAAGACACACGAATTTGCATCTATTTGCGGCTTTTCATTGACTTTGTACGTGATATATTCAAGCAAATAATTTGCCTTGCGTTTGGTTTGAATGCCCTATAAGAGGTGCTGGTAGGCAGATGTTTTTTAACCTTTGGATGGAGCCAGGCTAGCTGTTTACCTCTGCTGCTGCAAGGCTTACCATGTCTGTAGGACACAAGAGTGCTATCTATCTTTTATTTAATCTTCAGCCGGAACTCAAATTGGTATATTTCCCAAAAATGATTTATATTTTCGTAATTTCTCACCATTTGTCCCAATGTTACAGAATAAGAACTTTACAGTTTTTTATGAGTTTTATCTAAGCAGTCATTGATGGTTTAAGGTGGCGACTGATAATCATTTCTTGTTTCATAATGTAACGGAACCCTAGAGTAAATGTGGCACATTTACTTGATCATTTATCAAGATTATTTTAAAACCATCTCATCCCCTCGTATTTCTTTTTGATTGTGAAGCAGTTCTAGTTGCTGTATAAGTACTGTGAAGTTATCAAAAAATATAATCCACAGAGAAATGCCAGCAGCCTGTTTTGAGAAGCTTTGCCCAGCTCCTTAGTGTTATGATGTCACAAATGCACTCACTGCCTTCAGCCACACCCCCAGCGTGACCATTTTTACAGAAACATGG
>OMLP01001964.1:14483-33502 GCA_900302685.1 Spondyliosoma cantharus
CCCCCCCCTTTTCCACCCTGCTCCCCCACAAACCTCTGCCCCTTTTCCTCTCTCCCCCTCACCATATAATTTAGACAAATTTGGGATCACTTAGGGTGGCTACGGTAAATGTGTTTGCCATCAGTGTTCACAGCAGCAGATCTTATGGGCTTATGGGCCCCGAACCTGTGGCAGCACACCTTCTAGGGTTACCAGCAGACCTGTTATTATCCCATCACTATTAGTGTTTCCTGCTCTCACGTGAAGTGAATAATGTGCCTGGAGATTTATAGGAGTAAGGTAAAGCAATCTCATATTAAGGGCCCCCAGACATTTCCCGCATACATCGTACAGGCCGACTCTCCTGGGCCGCAGGAGCTTCTGTGGTGCAGATTGAAAATGTAAGATTGTCACAAAGGGTGCAGCGCTTAATGACTTGTATATCGGAATAAGCCCCAGGCAGCCTTCTTCAGCCTCATGGTGTATACATTTGCAGTCAGAGAGAAGGAAGCTGCTGATAGCACCTGCTTACATGCATGTGGTTGATGCAGAGATGAGAGGGATTGACGCGCAGTCGTCGTTATCGCTGGCACGCTTCTGACCATCTTTACAGCAGTCCTCCATCGAGATCTGTTCTGCTCCTACGGACACAAGGCGAGTTTATTGCATAAGTGAACAGGTGAAAAAGTGGTAAATCTGTGCTCGTCACATTTACTGTGCTCTGTCAGATGGACGATATCCGATATGGCCTGGTTATTCTGCCCTGAGGGGACTATGGCTTCATTATCGGTTAATATGTGGTTTGATTTGGGTGTAAGAAATGTCAAAAACGTTTTCCCCAGCGCCTAAAATGACATCATCTAAATTGTTTCTATTGTTAAACCAGCAGTCAAAACCCCAAAGACTCTTCATTGCTATTGTATATGACAACAAATATACCATCTTTACATCTAAGAACCTGGAACCAGCAGATGTTTTTGCTTGCAAAATGAAAGATACAATTAATCGATTAAGTCAATAGTTGATTAATCTTCTTTTGATCGACTTATCGCTTAATCGACTATACACAGGAGCTCTAGAGGGGAACGCCACCTACATACCCCAGATGTAGTACTTCTGCATCTGCACCTAACAAGTGTCTGCATACCCACTAGGTGGTTAGTACACAGTCCTTGAGGCTAGTTTGGTACCCTTAAAGATGTTCATGATGAGCAAAATATATAAAATTTCATGTTCAAAGCTGTTGTCTTATTCCTTTGACAAACACATTTCCTTTTTGCAATAATGAAAGTGCTGATTGATCAATTGTTTTTGCTGATTAATGTTAAAATCTGTTATCTAATGCAAATGAAAAAGGGTAGCGCCACTGTCATCGAAGGCAGGTTGCCTGGGGTTCTTTAAAAGATGGAAAAAACAAAAATTCAAAATCTGTCTGGCAATTTATACTGGCTTTAGGCATTTTTTATTGCCAAAGACAATGAATGATGGATATGTTGTTGCAGACACAAGAGAGAATTTTTGACTGGCGCACATTCAACTCTGTGGTAATCTGGCTGTTTATTCATGTGGATTAGAGAGCGTGGAATGCCCCGACTCTGTAAACAATCAGCCATCACAATCACATCAAGTACATTCGTTTGCCTGCGGTTTGCGTGATCTGCCAAACGTGAAATAGCTTTGGCAGGTCGTCTCCCTTGGACTTTTTTTGCCTTCGGCTCAAACCAGGAACAGTGCGCCAAATTGTTATTAACAATAAGTCCACCGGGAGGAAAAGAGAGAAAACAAACTCACTGTGAAATAAATTTTGTCGATCCCATTGTAACAGAATACGAGTCGTTGCTGGTTGGTGACTGAAAGCCCTGAATCATAGGGGATAGTGATTGTGAAATGGGCTGAACAAACCCATCTGTCTGAGACACAACGTCATTCCGTGAGAAGTCTGGCAAGAATCAGCAACTTTAGATAATAAGTTAGATCAGGTAGGGAGGACAAGTGTCTGGAATAGTCCTGCTTTCTCCCTGAGGGGCAGGGGAAATTTTATTATAACCATTAAATCAAAGATGAAGCACAAGAAGGAATAGTCATCACAGCAAACAGGATCCTGCATTGATAAGCTTTGTAACAACACAAGTAAACATGACTTACCCAGACGGTTTCCAGGCTCACTGTTTAAACCCACTTCGGCAGCCCAGAACAAAGTATGGGCAGGATACAACAATGACTAAGAGTTTTATTAAAGTTAGCAAACACAGTTTTTCTGTAGAAAGTGAGTCATTTCTCCAGTTTAGTCTACAGGAAAACAGAGGAACAGAATTAAGGTTCCACTGTGTAGGATTTTGTCAAATCTAGCTGTGTGGTTACAGCTAAAAACATGAAAGGCTCCCTCTAGAGCTGTATGGTTTGTCTATTCTGGACTACTATAGAAACATGGCAGTGATACATGGTTGACTCAATGGTTGATGCTAGAATGTATGGGTTGGAGGGAGACTATTGGTCGCTCTTCTGTGATTGACTGTTACATCCTCACTTGGTTGGGTTTAGGAATGAGTAGGCTTGTAAGCTAACCGATTGAGTCAGGCAGTTGTATCTAGCTTATATGCAGTTTTTCTGGAGTTTGGTTTTGTACAACAAACAGATTTTGGTGATCCAACACAGGGGATTGTGAGCTGTAGTTTTGCTCGGTAAACACACCGACTTCTGTGGCTGCCGCAGTCTTACATTTAACCGGCCTGTTGTTGCTCTTCTTGGGTTACACTCTTCCTCTGGAGTCACTCTTCACTGCTGGAGTATCTCTGTGCTAGAGAGAGCAAACAGGCCAGATGCCGAAATGGGGGGACTGCTACTCCAAGCCAAGTAAAGTTCCAAACTCAGTATGCGTCTGAGGTGTGTGCCCTGTGGACACCCAGCTCCTCCACTCTGCCTAACCCAGAGACACAACCACAAGCAGAAAAGGTTGGTGTGTTCACCAGGGAAACTACAGCTGGCAATCTGCTGTATCACCAGTGCTGGCTGTTTGTTTTACAAACTGCAAAGAATCACAGAACCAACCAAAGGAAATGAGGGAAATCAAGTCAGATACAGTTGAAATCTCAATGCCAAAATCTCTGTAAGAATCACTTATATGTACGTATGCTGCTGCTATTGTTATGGGTTGTTTCATTGTAACCAATCACTGTAGGGTGTCCCTCACCCATCCCTCCGGCTCCTCCATCCGGGCATCAACCATGTAAAAAGCTTATTCTCAGGTAACAAAACCAAGACAATGCTTACTTTTAGGCAATTACACCATTATTCCATTTCTGCAAATAGCTCCCCCTAAATCCTACACACCAGACCTTTAAAACATTGTGACCATCGCTACTACACAGAGGATGATTAACCTGGCAGACAGGAGTGAATATGGACAGAGGATTTATTACTAGGCAGCCACATTAGCTGACTCACTACTGACTACTGGAAGTCTGGCACGTCCCAGATTCCTCTGGCCAATAAACCTAGTAGCAGCTGGATGAAATGAGATGGCATTTTAAAAGCTTTTCACATGGGACTACCAAGTAGACCCTCTCAGTCTCTCGCTCTCTGTCTCTGAATGTTAAAGACCTCTCTTTGTGAAGTGAGACCAGGAGGTTCAAGTCAGACTACAACAAAACTATTTTGCATACAAACATATGATAACAGAAACTTAAAAGAGTCATTAATGCCTCATATTAATGTCAAGAGAAGTTTGTACAACTTTGTATAAATTGTTAAAGCTTTCTTGTTTCTGACCATCACCAGTGATTGACCTCCTCTTGCCAAAACACTCAATTTATATTGAAACTGGAATGGCATCTAACCCACTAGGCATCACATTGTCATTCCGACGCCACCACTGTCTGCTGCTCTGCGAACCTAAATTGAAAGACCAGAAGTGCCTTAAACCAAACTGTGTGCTGACTGTTTTATCAAAAGAGGCAAACCAGGCACAGTCATGCTCCACTCTAGATGTAGTCTGCCACGGTCCTCTGTCTCTGTGATGCATTGTCTGTCTGGAGACGGCTGATTTTCATCTTGGATGGCTGTGCTGGTTTTGAGGGGCCATTCTGTCTTGGCAGAGCAGCACATGGCTTGCCTGCGTCTAGACGCCTCATGTAAACAAGGTTAAATGAGCCCAGTGGTGGAGCTCCGCCCAGACAGAGTAGTTGGCCATACAACAGCAGTGTGCATCTCTTTCACAGGCTTAAGGCTTTTATTTGGAAGTTTCTTAGTGATACAAAAAGGCTGTTACACTCCAATGTCTATCTATCTGTGTTAAACATCATCAATGTCAAATTCTTTCCTTGAATAGTTCTTTGCATGACACACAGGGGCACTTCACACATTGAAGCTGATAGCTTTTACTCCAGTCTGACCCATGACACACCTCCCTACAAAGAAGGCAGCGCAGAGAAAAGTGGTCCTGCTGACTGTGAAAATTGCTCCATGTGTGACCACGGGATCATGAGCATTTTGATACGGCTCATCCCACGCCTGGGTGACCCTGCTGTGGGCGCTCCAGTGTAAATCACACCGCTCTGTCTAGATCGCCCCATCCTGGTAGAGACAACGGTTGTTTAAGACATAGCATCAGAGCATACCAAGGCACTTGGCCTTTGACTTGCAGGGCGGAAAGTAAGAGACCATGGCAGTGAGAACTCTCCCTCGCAACGCATGTTAAAAAGCATTTTGACACTCCTGATGTGATGTGACATCTTCCTTCATTCGCTGTTCTAAATCAAGTTGAGTCTAGGCAATAATGCAATAATGAATGAAAAGGAGAGTTTATGACATAGACTTTTTTTTTTATCCTATAATGCAGTTTGCAAAGAGTTTAAAGCTACTTTATGACTTTTATCTGTCATTGTTAGTTTTAAGGTAAACAATGTAAAAAAAAAAAGGAAAAAAAAAAACAACTGCCATCCTTTTAAAGCAGTAATTGCGTCAAAGCAGCATTTGTTATATGTAATGACATTGTAATCCTACGTTGAATCAAGCATTTCAAGACAGACCTGCAACACTTTGAAGCTGTATAAGCTGTGCTCTCATCACATGCCCCAACTAGTCCGATGACAAATTCATCACCTCCCCTGGTCTCACTCTTAACCCATGCATGTAATAAAAAGTGATCTCGCAATATAACACACACACACACACACACATCAGTATCCTAAACCACGAACATTCACATGGCTCGATTTGATTCATTTTGATTCAAGTCGTCAAGTCGTTGTGATCTGTTTGTCACAGGGAGGTAACTTACCTTGGCCGAGGAGAACTCCGAACAGAGAGCAGAGCAGCAGCACCACACACGGACCCATTGAATGAACGGAGATCCAACGGCAGCAACAACAACAATAACAACAACAACAACTACAGGAAAAAAAAAACCCTGAAAGACTAAAGTTGCGCGGCAGCTTCGAGCTTGATATCGACGGTGGTTATATTATGCGGGATGCGAGAATAAAGACCGCAGTGCTCCTTTAAAACAAGAGCAAGAGAGTGGGTCGGAGGATGTGATGGAGTTGAGTGAGTCGCAGTTGCAGCGTGACTGCAGGAATGAGCGTCTAATTATGGCACAGTGAGGGGCGGGCTGGGGCCACAGACACCCACTTATTGCCAATCAAAAACGTGTTGTTTTTTTTCTTCTTCCCCCTTTTTGTACAAACTCCAAATGAACGTCATTAACCGTGAGCCCATTTTGTAGATTATTTTAATGATTATACACTTTCACTTTTGGGACTTCGTAATACTCAGAAGTGAGCTCAGGCTGTAATTCAGCCTTATATTCTGTCAGGAATGTTTACCCAAAGTGCCTATAATTCAGACAATGTTTTATATGATTGATAACTTTATGCGTGTTGGAAAGTATTAGACCTGAAATACTACCTTGGGTGATGTGGGCTGCCATATTTTTTTAATTTGTTGGAGGAATTGCAAGTGTCTTCAGGCTACTGTGCTGTAAGCTTTGCATGCACACATGGAAATTGTCTTACCATCAACGGCGAAGTAGACTTTTTCTGCCTGTGACTAATGACTGTACTGATTATTCAACATCTGGAGCCGGTTTTGGGGTATTTTAAAAATCTGTTGTGGCGCTGTCCAGACTGTATAAGCCTTGTAACCTTTTGGATGACCCATTTAGGGGAAATAGGAGGATTAAAAAGTTTGATGACAGATCAAATGAGAATCTGACCCCTGGTATTAAAGCTCCTTATAGTCAGTGTAGTGAAAGGTAACTAGAAGTCATGCTCGAGTAAAAGTAAAGATATCATGTTAAAAACACTTTGGTAAAAGTGAAAGTCACTCATGGGAATTGTAGTAATAGTCTTAAAGTATTGGATATTAAATATACTTGATTATCAAAAGTAACTTCCTGTAAATGAGTGTTCTTAAGTATCAAAAGTACAAGTGAAAGTAAATAATACATATGAGTCAACCAAGTATCAGCCTGGCCGATTGTCGAACCGGACTTACCGTATCGACATGGCAGTCATTTTCCTCCTCTGACATCATTCTGAGGGTGGGAAGCTCAAGTGTCAAACAGCTGTTTAAGTCATATAAATGTAGAGAACCTGACAAATCTTCACCATTTCCCACCTGGAGTGATCAGCAACTGAATGATGATCGAATAGCATTCAACCACTTCCTAGCTGACATTGCCGCCTGGTTGCCTCCTGTGTGTTTCCCTTCCAGGTTTGAATGTATGTGTCCAAGATGTGCTGATATTTTAGAATTACTTTTCCGCCTTTCCTATGGTATCATGTAACATTATCAAACAGTAACGTTAGCCACGGAGTAGAAACAGTACAGGACAACAGTACAATTATAGCAATTGGTCAGATTCCCTATGTTTATATGAATTGCATCACGGAACACAAGACATCTGAGCTTCTCACCCTGACAGTGATGTATATCATCAATATCGTCTATATATTTGCTTTTTCTCCAACTGCCAATGCAATTAAAAATATTTTTAAACCAATTTTGAAAAGCACTACTTTGCAGCATGCAATCTGATAAAGTAAGTGGAAGTATAAAGTAAATGAAAATGGAAGCACTGAAGTAAAGTACTTGTAGTTGGGAACAACTCATGATTAAATGTACTTAGTCACATTAAATCAATGCCTGTAGTAACTACTGATGTGCATTTCTCTTTTAAAGTTACTGAAGTTCACAGCTGCACCAAAGAAAATGAGGCATTTTCCCTCAAACTTAATGAATTAAAGCTTTTGTAAGGGTGCCACAGATGTGGGCTCCCCGTCAGCCAAAGAGATCATGAACTGTGAGAGGGGAGCTGGGTATAAACAAGCCACACACACACACACACACACACACACACACACGCATGCATGCATGCACATATACACACAAGTCTACTCAAGCTGGCAAGAAGCGGAGAAATAATTGCTAGACTACATTATAAACATTTTGTACCAACTAAGGCCCTCTGCAAATTCAATCAGTCTACCGACTCTGGGCATGGTGACAAAAGAGAGGTTAAATGATCGTCTAATCAGAGCCATATGTCTCCACCACCAGTCTAGCCGGTCTAGAAACATCACCAAGGACTTGATATCAGGACTCCGCAGGCAAACAGGAAAGCCCACAAGTATATGGCAGTTATAAATGTGTGACGGCACTGTTTAAGTGCAGTGTGTGACAAGCCTCGTCTCAATCTCTGTGCTCCCCAGTCCACCACAGTCTGTGTTTTCCGTCGGTAATTGTACTCTGTTAACAGACTTTCTAGACGACCGCATTTTAATGGGCCAGACCAGTGTTTTGAATGTTCTGGCCCACTAAAACGTATTATATACATTTATAATTGTTATCCCACTGTTGTCTCCATTCACTCTATAGCACCGCTATTGCAGAGCTGGAATTTGATGCTATTAATCTTATTTAGACAATGCAGCTGCCTTTTTCAACATTGGTATTCCTTTTTTTTTCTGATGGAACCTACTTAAAAAAAACACCAGACTGAGGTGTAAAAATGAGCTTGCAGAGAACTTGTGTGAGGAGGTCATCCATCACAGTTAACAAAATGTCACTTTCACTTTTCAGTTGCATTGTGTGCAAAGCACACATTTCACTCTATCAATCTGTGCTTACATTCAGTCACACTTCAGTGCTGTGATATAAACTTGACAACGATAACAGCAGACGTGGTGTTACTTATAACGGATTACCTCACTCTGGTAGGTGGGAAAAAACCACAAGAAGAGAAATCAAAAACTCTAGCTTGAAATTTGACATTAAGTGCTGTATGAAGTGAAATGTTAATGGTACTGGAAACATATTTAAACTCTGCAGTGGGACCTCTAATTTAAAAGTAGACTGTTGCCTCTTGCATTTATCAGTCAAGGATGTGGCTACCCCGTCTGTGTGTAACAATTATCACAACTACAAAGAGCAGCCTTACTGCTGAACTGTCCTTGGATCTTATCTTAGCTCAGTGTAATGTAGAAAAGAGATAACAGGCCACATACAGAATAAAGAATGCCCAAAGTGGCGAGCCAGACTGTTGCCAGGCTCTAGAGCCTGGCTGCTGAGAGCACACTGAACATCTGAGGGCAACTTCTGAAACTACCGGCCTTCCTCTCTACCTCCAATCATTCAGGCTTTAACTAGAAACAGCAGCGTGAGCTGACCTCATAGCTCATGGGTGGAGGAAATTGGAGTGGTCGAGGTCGCATTCAAACAGTGTTAATCTTGTTGTCGGGGGTGCAGTACAGTTCCTTTGAAGCTCAACAAAGCTTGTCTTGCCACATCTGTGTCAATCAGCAGAGGGCCACTAACAGTGTGGGGCAGTCAGAGGGCTGTCCTGTGGGGCCCAAAGGACTCGTTCACTGCTAATCAACACAACTGTAGGAAACTTGTTAAAGGCAAAGTGGCTAAACTATAAAGTGTAAACTGCAATGAGGGTTATAATGAAGTATTATTTTTGAGAAGGGAATAGACTCTATTAACATGCAGTTACAGGGTGAAGGAGGTGTACAGCAAATCATGTTTTATTGAACCCTGTAAACACCTGCGAGTCGACTTGCATGCAAGCAGGTTTATGGCTACAGTAAACGTTCAGGCTCGTAGATATTATAAGAAAACTGTTCTGTGTAGAAGAAATGTTGCTAGAAAAAATAGAGTCTCACATAACACTTGCACTGTGCTTAGCGCTTCACAAAAAATATTTTCAAAAAACATAAATAAACAAATAAATAAATACAGAGAAAAATAAATACATTACACATAACACTTTTACCCATACAACAATAACTCTGTAGTTTTGTGCTGATAAAATAGACCAAGAAGCAGAGATGGGCAATATTTCATTTATCTGTATTTATCTCATTTTATTCTTCGTGTTTAGACTGCAGAAGAAAACTGTACAACTGATTTGTGTTTTTTGAACTTTGAATTCAATTTTACAGCAGTGTCGTTTAGAATGATTAAGAAGTTTAAAGTCAGAGGCCTGTTGAGGCTACTAAATGTCTAAAATGTGATAATATCACTTTTTCTATGATGTTGTCATGGTTTTGGGTCTTCAGTTCAGTAATTTCCTGTTTTACTTAGAAAGTTATATGCTCACATGTAATATTATTTTTACTTTCCACTTCATGTCTTTGTCTGTTTTCTTTCCATTTTTCTCGCTCCACTGTGTTCTATTAGTAGATCATTCCTGAGTAATTAAGCCTGTGTTTTTCACATACTCTTTGTCAATTTGTCTTTTTTCTGTCCTCTGATCAGTCCTGTGTCTCCTGTGTCCCATATCTGTGTTCCCAGTCCTCAGTTCTCTACTTGTCTTACCTTTGTTACTGCCTGTGTTTCTTGTGTGTCCTTGGTTTGCACTTATTTGTTTGGATTTTTTCCTTTTTGCACTTTTGGAATCTGTTTTCTGTTTTTGGTCAGACTTCTGATTACCTGCCTTTTATGGACTACTGATTTGGTTTCATCTCAGCCTGCTTTTTGTTTTTCAGCATGTCTGATTTGTGTGTCTTGTGTTTGGGTTTGTAAAACCCATAACAAATGTATTTGTAAGTTACACATGACTTCCATTTTGATTGAATACATTTTTCTTAACCCACTATTTTGTATCTTATTTAAATACATAAGCAAGTATTTGTAACATGATATATTTAATGTATTTGTGCCCATCTCTGCCAAGCAGAAATATTGTGTAAAGATGTGTGACAATGGAACAGTCTGCGGTTTTATCAGACAGCTTTGGTTCTTTTGATGTTTTCATTTTACTAGCCTTGAGGGGGCATAACACATCTTATTCCACATAAGATAGACCGCAAACTTCAAAGCTCATGATTATTATCCTCCCTCTGATCATTGCTTTATCTACACATGGAGAATTAAACAGGAAGCACACACCAGACCTGACTACACCACCTCTTAGCTTAGTGTCGATGAACCAATGCATCTACAGTGAGCAGACTTATCACTTGGAAAAAGCAAACTGATAACTTGAATTGACAACCAAAAAGACCAGACAGCTTTACCCTGTAAACACCTTAAAGTGCTACATGTTTTTACATGACTCAGTCTTAATCTTCAAGCAGTAGTCAGAAATAGAAGACATTTCTTTAGATTCAGAGTAGTCAAGAAAATAGAACTAATTTAGTGCCCTGTGTCATAGCTGTTTGCTTGAAATATAAATCAAATCATTAAGCATATAAAATATTTTTGGTGACCTAACGGTAATGTTTACGATAACGTTTGTAATAAAGTGTATCACAGCACATAGAAGCTGGCAGTGTTGTCAAATATCTTAAAGATTACGAGGATTTGTGCTTTCATTCGTCCGCCTCTACTCCGCTCCACTCTGTGTATCTTGGGAGTCTGAACATGTACGCTGGCATTTCACCGACTGGAATGTATTGTCAAGAGATGAGAGTCGGGAGTCATGAGGGGCAGTAGGTATAATCTCTTGTTTGATTTCTGGAAAGGTCCGGTCGGGGTAGATGGTCCGCAGGTGCTCTTCAAACCGCTCCTTAAGCCTCTTGCCTGCCATGGTGACCTCTGTGTCAGCCTGCAATGCAAGTGGAAGCAAGGATGAGGGCATAACATTGAATAAAAACTGACATGTACTGCAAACAATTCTCTCTACAATACCTCACAAAGAACCGCACAGTTCCCAAAAACAAGCCTGATGTCTGATATAAACTCTACAGGGCTCTGGTAGCACGGACTCTGCTGAGCCTCCAGTCGTCTTTTCACAGTGGAGAGCTTCACTGGTCGCTTTATAGTCGGCTTGTTGCTAGCACATACCTACAGTATTTAGAAAGGAGGAGATAATTAAACAATAAAACTTCATGAGAAGATGTTGAAGTAAAATAATGATTAATATCCTGTATTTATGTAATATGACATGTCAGCATTGTGCACAAGAGGCTATGGATTTGTACCCCTATTTCTTATATGAAGGTTTAGAAGAAAAACAGGACATATCAAGCATGGTCACTGTGCTAAGTGATACACAAATATAGTGCTGTATGTATAGGTTTCAGACTTCGTGTTCATCCTCTCTGTGCAATAACACTACATGGTCTGTGTCAGTGAGAAAAAAAAGCATTTGTATATCTGCAGTATCTGAATAAAGCTGTGCTGCCTCTCATTTACAATTTCTATGTCTTCACTGATAGGCATGGCTTACCACGGAGCCAAAACAAGATATGTATCTAGACCACAATTCACTGAAATTGAGCACTTGAAAAGCTATTGTGTCCACATGAGGCACAATTCGTTGCCATGTTTTGATTAATTTGAGGGCACGAGATGAGGGTATAGACTGCAAAGAGCAGCCACAACAGAGCAGGGGCCTCAAAGACCTCAAATCTTGTCTCAGTTTAGGATAAAATTTGGCATAAAATATGACTAATTTTTCAGTTTTTCAGTAAACCAAGCGCTGTGGCCACAGAAAAAGTAGCCTGACTGTGTCTAACATTTTCTCCAAGCTCCCCAGCAATCAAGAGCGGCTTCGGAGTGATCCGGAGAGGAGCTGCAGCAAGCATTATGGGAACGCAAAAGATGGCCAACAGCTTGGTTTGTTTCCCGGGGAAACTATAGCTCACAATTCGCTTTTCACCACCGTTACTGGCTGTATTTCTCTCTCTTTATGCCTATGTCTATGTTTGATGCAAACTGTTAAACACCAAGCAAGGCTGGTCTGTTGTGCTTGCTCTCACATGATATATTTCATGTGCATAAATTGAACAAAAACTGGGAACAAATTTACTCTTGTGTGCGTGGAATAACATTTCGAGCACACACTATAGTAAAACATGGCCTCAATGTTTTTTTTCTTCTTCTGGCCACTTAATGGCTCCTTAGCATACTGCACATAATTAAAATTACAGTTACAGTAACTCCATTTGACATTAATCCTGTGAACTGTAGTCAGCAATGCTTCCAGACTCACCAAGGGGGATACTGGCTCTTGAAAGTATGAACTCTGGTCACTGCAAAACAAGTGCAGCAACAGCCTCTCACACTTCTACAGCAAAAGAAAGAAGATATCTGACTTAACACAATGTCAACTGAAAAACCACATACATTTCTGCATCTCCTTAATTAATCATTTGGACCTGACAAACGTATCATATTGGTGAGCTTTGCCTCTCAGAACAAATATGAGATATGTGAGCATTGTTGCCATTGCATTGTATAAAGAAAGGAAATTAGATATTCTTTACTGCTGCTTTCATTACATGTTGTTTTTCTGCTATAAAGTATAGTTGTCGGAAAAACAATATTGTTGCTAAGAGAAAAGGTGATACAAGTGTAATATGTAAGAAATGGACAAAATGTGTTGTAGTTTATAAACTATAGGGGGTAGTATAACTACTTAATGCTGCACACTATACTGGACTCGCTACTCTTCGCTGTAGTTATCTTTGGCTGTAGTGACTAGCTGCCTTTAGCAAGTTGCTAAGTTAGCCGTGGAGCTAAGTCAACAATTTGAATTCAGTCGGTGTATAGCTCAATTGTAAACAAGTGAATGTAAACAATATATTTTTTGTAGTTTATATTGATTACTTATTAGACTGAGTAGCGGAGTACTACCTTAGTACTACTTTAAAAAACCCCAGCTGAAACTATGGAGTTATATTCTGACACTGAATGTCTTGATGTTCCAATCCACACCAATAAACAAGGAAGACATATATTTGTTAGGCTAATCAATGATCTTAGAAGTTTAAGGGGGGCAGAAACCTACTCCTAAACCTTCATTAATAAAGAAACATGATGAACTATAATAAGCCCCACTAACAAGCTCCAAAAGGTTATACACAAGGATAAAGATATATAAAGTGGATGAAACTACAAACTTTCAAATGTACAAGACAAGGTGGTTGCTATCCAAAACTGAGTACTCACCCGTTTGTCCTCCGGGAGAAGTCCTCCTTCAGAATTTGGCTCCTTCTTTACTGTTTTGGCTTCAGGTTTGCTTTTGTACTCCATCTCAGGCACTAACAGGTCACGGCAGAAAGAGCAAAACCATTCCCCACTGGAAAAAGAGACAGTCCAGAGATTAAATACAAAGCCAGTAAGCAGGAATATGAAAAAGTGCATGATGCTGCTTGACAGAGATACCTCAAAAACAGACCATAATTATTTGATTCTATTATAAACATAACATTTTAAAATATTATAGTGTTCCATCTGTGACCAGCACTTAATACAATTCCCTTGACAGAGCTTGCCTGGGAGAATTGAGAAGAGTTGGGACGTGGCATGAAAGGTGAAAAACCTTGGGACACTTATTGCAGCACAGCAGCTCTCCCCCGGTCCGACACACGGCACACAAGACTTCACAAGCGTCTTCCAGGACAGCTTGGTGCTGCTCTACCTGCTGTTCCCCTCTGAGTGAGCCGATACGATTTGGAGCATTAGTACCCTGGTACCGCTGACTGCTTCGAGGCTGTGAAGGGCTGTGGAGTTTGTAGTCTGTGCTTTGAAAAGGCGTTGGATATTTGTTCCCCTCGTCTTGGGCACTGATTTGGGGTTGATCTCCTGTGCTGTCAGGGAGGTTCACTCTTTGGTTGGATTGTACCTGAAATCCCCAAACCGACAGAAGAAACATCTCTGAAAATATTGTAACCAATATGTAATAATTGGACTCAAGTTTGCCTGCATAGACAGATTGAGGTTTTGGTTTTTCCTCCAAAAAGACATGGTTTAGATGATCTAGCTAAGCTGTCAGGTTGTTTACATCCAGTCTCCCAAGCACAGTACAATGATAGCCAACAGAAATGATGATATAAACTCAACTTAATAAAAATAAGACTCAAGTTGTAATAAATTGCAAAGGATTTAGGATTTAGTGGCATCTGGTGATGAGCTTGCATATAGCAACTAACTGAATACTGCAAACACCCCTCCAGTATTTGGTTTGTCCACTCTGGGCTACTGTACCCACTGCCTCTCTAGATAAAAAAATGCTCATTCTAACATAACAAAAACACAATGATTCTCAGCTTCAGGTGATTGTACACTAAAAAAAAGAAAAGGATATGATAAAAATTAAATTATATTCTATTTCTGCCAATATATACCCTATAAGTCCTACGTACTGGTGCTCCAAATTCATACTTTCTCTTAGTCAAGTCAATGTAAAAATGCAGTCAAGCCACAGCAAAACGTTTAGATTAGAGCATCTATTAAAATTAACATATACAGTTTATCTAATAATAATAATAATTTATTGTCTCCTTACGTAGCTGCCATCATCATCTGGCTCGTCTTTGATTACTATGATGGGCCCTGGTGACGACATTCGTCTTTTCTTGACAACCGGGCCCCTTTCTCCACTAGCCGGGTGTATTTCTGGAGGTTTCCAGGAAACAGTCCTTGGGAGCAAAGCAAGAGCCAATAAGAACAAAGTGCAATACACTCAAGCATAAATGGAGATTGGTGATATCAAGGCAGTGCTGTTCAGAGCTACACAATAGAGAAAGAAAGAGAGAGTATGTGTGTGCACAGCCATCTCCTTACCCTGGTTTCTCCTCCTTGGATACAGCAGCATACCCTGGTGAATTCGGCTGTCCTTGCACTTGATGAGAGAAATAAAAATCTGTTTCTCCGAAATTAAGAACACAGCTATAAATGCAGTCTGCAAAAGTAGACGTGACTTTGATGGACACAGACATACCATTTCTGTGTGGCAGAGAAGGCGGCAGGCTATGGGGATAGTTTGGTTTCAGCATGTATATTGGACCACCTGAATCACTCCTCCTGTTCAGATATGTGGGCTCAATCTAAACACAGCATTGCATGTCGTTTACTACACTGTAGATACAATGTAGATCAACACAGTTTAATGGATGAAGTCACTTGCCACGTGTCGCGATTGAGGCGAACTGACACCACCGTTGACTGGCAGTGGTGTCATATGGGTGTACAGAGGTGAAGAGGAAAACACGTCCACAGGTTTGGGTTGGTAGCTGGAGCTGCTTCCTGTTCCCCTCAGAGGCTACAAGTGACAGAAGGCAGAAACAGACGGATGGATGGAAAGACTCCCATCGTTTTCATGCTAAATTCCTGTCACCGTCTATAAGCATGTGATGATGGAGGCTGGAGATGAAAGGGTGCGCTGTCAATACTCTGTTTGCCAGCTGTGTGGCCTTGACTTGAAAAACCAGAACAGAGAGGACTAAACCATAAACAAAACACTGAAAAGTTCCAGTCTGATCTGCCTGAGATGTATTTTCGGTCCATTCTAGCTTTAAAGTTTGCGGGTGCAGTGGGTGATCATTGTCCTCCCACAAAATTTATGAAAACATACAGCATTTCCATAAAATATCTAAATACATAAATTTTCTATGTTTTAATGCATTACAAATCTCATAAAGCAATAACCCAGCATTGTCTTAATCTGCCTATTACTATGACAACAGGGTCCTACTGTACAGCATTACATTTTCGGCAAAATATCTCTTATTCAATGTAACATTATAAGTCTATAAATTCTGAGTTTTGAGTGTCAAACTTTTCTTATTAAAGATATCTGGTGTTAATAAGAAACACTTAAGATTAAAGGCCAACTGATACTGAAATTTTGGGGCAATGCCAATATTGATATCAGGGAATCAAAAATTCTGATAACTATATATTAGCCAATGTTCCTGTATACACATAATATATAAACACAAATTTATTGCAATTATCCCTCAAATGTGGTATCAAACACTTGACACGTGACAAATATATGGAGGCCTACATAATGAAGCCAGGATATGCATACAGTTTAATGATAGACTTTATTGTTCTAAATGGCACCAGCGCACTAAAACAACAAACTTTACTGAGAATATTACGATTTTCTTTTTTACGAGCTACACTTTAAAATCTGACAAAGTGACCACAAAATGACCATGTAAAGTGTTTTTTTGCTTGTATGTAATCATCTACTTGGTAATTCTGAGGTAACTGGTTTCCTGACTTTTTGAAATTAAGTAAACTTTTAATATTTACTGTGTACGTTCTGTAAAAAAAAGGTTTTCATGTCAGAAAACAAATACGCTGACCCGATTTATCTGTGAAATACTAGTATGGGTAGATATAATGGACTGGCTGCAATATTGGTAGCACTCTACTTAAGATTTAAAATCTGAAATCTAATCTTTTATAGATTCCAGCAGTCACTGCATTTGCAAACCTTTACAGTTTAAAAATTAACTTGCGAGAGATTTTGAAACTCATCCCATCATGTCAGCTTTTCTATTCATCAAAACTACATGAGCTGCATGAGGTCATCTGCAAAATAATCTGCACTTACAGCTGCTCTGCAACATGACAAAAAATAACTCTGGAGTAAAATAAAAGTAGACGTTTCTGCGCACTTCAAATTACGATCTTGATGATTACCCTTAAATCTCTTTAAATTGACTATACCACAATAAAGTATAAAGAAAAAAAAGGCTTCAGTCGCCAGAACACAATATAAAAACCTACTATATCTACAGACTACAAGTACTCAGCTGTATCATTAAGTATACATGGATTGAAGTAAAATATTTGAGAGATCATTATGAAGCTATACTGAACAGCTTGTTTGTATCAGTGAGATACAACTTATGTGTGCATTTCACACGCCAGCATTGTCCTGTGACTGAGCCTATACTTCAGGGCTGAGCCAAAACACCCTGTGCACTAGTCTAAACAACTTGGATGACGAGATATTATCAAGCCTCTCTTATGGAATCTTGGGTCCGTCTTCTGTCACATGTTGGCTGCTCTTGCACTGCAGATTTGGCTGTTTTTATTTTATGATTTTGAGTCATGAGCTTGTCCAAGACTCAAATCCATCTTGACAAGGAAAGACGTAAATTGCCCAGGATGTGAAGGCTGTCAGCTCTATTTAGGACAATGCTATCTGCTGTCTGTGCTCGTTAAGAGGGCTTGTCAGTCAAATGAACACGAGCACACAGACACACTTGCACACTTGCACAGTGAAACACACACTAACCTGGGGAGGAAACCCAGGGCTCGGTAAGCTGCTGGTTGGGCTGACGTGGCTGGGAGGAGGCCCCATTAACCTGCGGCCTGGTTGGGGAGGCATACTGTGGGAAGGAGAGCCTCCTTGCAGGGGCCCTGGGATGGTTCTCTGCAGTCGGACGCTCTGGTACCACGGCCACGGAGGGGGAGGTGGTTGGGGCTGCCAGTGGGCTTGCGGGTTGAGGTTGTCCACCTGCATCTGGAGCTGAGCCAGAGTATTATGTGGTGCGCCCATGGCAAAGCTCTGGGGCGAGCCTGAGGGGCCCTGTCCAGGGTGGGAGATCTGATGAGGGATACCCTGAAAACCACCCAGCTGGGGGCCTGGTACAGTCTCCACCACTAAAGAGCCTGAGGGAACATACACACAGAGATGGGATGAGCATAACAAGTAGGGATGGGAAATACACAATACAGACAAAATGTGTGCAGAGAAGTCTGGGAAAGAGCAGGTCTAGGCAGTAAAGTTTAGAAAACTTTGGGGTTTATCAAGGGAGAAAAACAAGTCAAGTGTGGAGGCAGCAAATTATATCTATTAACTCATTGATTATACTAATAATTAATTTACGGTAAATGTTTTAGATTGGTTCAATGTGATGCTTTCAAATGGCTTACTCACAGTGATATAAAGCAAACAAAAGCAAAGAGCAATGAAAAGGCTGGACACAGAGAATTTGTATTTCTGCTTGAT
Organism: Spondyliosoma cantharus; assembly: GCA_900302685.1. Taxonomy (NCBI): domain Eukaryota; kingdom Metazoa; phylum Chordata; class Actinopteri; order Spariformes; family Sparidae; genus Spondyliosoma; species Spondyliosoma cantharus. The sequence continues at coordinate 32,668 of OMLP01001964.1, forward strand.
TAAACTCAAATCTGTTAGATTTAAACAATTAATTGGTTGTCGATTAATTTCCTGTCAGCTGACTCTTTAAAAATCTCATATTTCAGCACAATAGTAAGCTCGAGCGATTTGTGAGAGCTACAAATGCCCAGCACTGGTAAGTTCTGGACACTGAATCTTTCTGAGATATGTCCCTGATTCAGCATCCTTCATTTAAAAGAAAAGGGAGATGCAGCAAGCCTCTGGTAAGTGGTGTGATTTGCTCAAAGGAAGTGGCGATGGAAATGTATTATTTCAGAATCAATCATCCACTACCCGCTGAGAGGATGAGATGACAAGCACCAACCTCTGAAACAAAGCAACAATAAAAAGAGATTTTTGGAAAACAGGGAAATCCAGAACAAACTGGTGCTGGTGGAAAAATCTCAACCATTTTGATGTTGTTCAGAGAGCATGACTATTGAATCATACAGTTTTGAAAGTGTGAAACAGGAAAGGGACAAATAATAAAGGCATGTGACTGAATAGCATTGAATTACTGCAGTTTCTCCAAGGTTTCTCTCCTGACATGATCTGCCACTGTGTTTACTGTCAAGCTTATTTTGCCGAGCTCATGTTGTTCCTACAACATCGTAATTGGTTTACCTCCGGGACCATCACTGCAACCAACCAATCACGTTGTTCTGATGTCATAGCTTTGCAAGTAATGTTGGTGTTGTTGCTACAACATCATAATTAACGTTGCTCAAGAACCATCAAAGTCCATTTGGGGAGGAGGTTGGGGTAGATGAATGGGTTGAGTGCAGGACTTCCATCCAGGAGATAGAGGTTTGTGTCCCATCAGGGAATTATTATC
>OMLP01001964.1:33522-48973 GCA_900302685.1 Spondyliosoma cantharus
AACAGGAAAGGGACAAATAATAAAGGCATGTGACTGAATAGCATTGAATTACTGCAGTTTCTCCAAGGTTTCTCTCCTGACATGATCTGCCACTGTGTTTACTGTCAAGCTTATTTTGCCGAGCTCATGTTGTTCCTACAACATCATAATTAACGTTGCTCAAGAACCATCAAAGTCCATTTGGGGAGGAGGTTGGGGTAGATGAATGGGTTGAGTGCAGGACTTCCATCCAGGAGATAGAGGTTTGTGTCCCATCAGGGAATTATTATCATTTTGAATTATTTATTTTTTTGACCGAGTTGACTTGTTATTTTCATTGTTATTTGCTTTTTAATTATTTTCATTTCTTTTGCATCATAGTAAGGTTTACGCAGCAAACCTACTGGGCTAGCTTTAGGAAAAGATCAGAAAAAGACCATTTAACAATGTTATCTCCATCTGCTTATTTTTCTGGTCTTCAATGTATGTTGCAAAGCTATGACATCAAAAACAGCATTTGGTCATTTGCAATTATGGTGCTGGAGTCTATCAAGAGTCCCCTTAAAGGTGCAACATGTAAGAATTTTGCAAACATTCAGAAATTAACTGAAAGTATCAACAGAATGTAAAAAACAAAAAACTGATGTGCAGTTGGCACCATGCGTGGCAGCCTCTGCCATCAGTAAGGGTCCTGCAATGAGCTGGCAACTCATTCAGGGGTGTACCCTGGCCTTCGCCCATCGAGAAACTGGGATAGGCTCCAGCAATCCCCCTAAACAAGGGGGTAACATCACCGCAACCCTGTGAGGGAAAAAAGCGGTATAGAAAACGTAACGGAATGGAACGGAACATAAATTATGGACAACCCCTCTCACCCCCTACATGAGACTGTGGGAGCCTTAAGAAGCTCCTTCAGCAACAGACCGCTTCACCCACGGTGTAAAAAGGAACGCTACGTCACAACGTCATTCATTCCAACTGCTGTCAGACTGTTCAACACCAACAACACTTAACGTAGCACCATAAAGCACCCTTATCTTGCACTACTTACACTTCTACCTCCGCCACCCTGTGCAATTATCTCTTACTATTTTATTGTTTTGTACATATTCATACACTGAGTCTCTTTATTTTCAAAGACTGTATTTAAACACTATTTATTTATGCAACCTCAACAAGGCAATACTCTGGCAATACTCTGACACTTTATGTATATAATGCACACTTTTGCCTCCTGTGTATATATTATGCACATATATACTTATTGTATGTCTGTATGTCTTACCTGCTATTGTGACAAGTGAATTTCCCCGATGTGGGATAAATAAAAGTCGAAAGTCGAAAGTTTTTAACAGAGAGTTCAAAAATATTCTTAAAAGTATCCTTTAGTACAGTACACTTGGGTGAGCTTTAAATGTATCAATCACTACTTAAACAGTGTCCAGGCTAAACAGAAATCCACTCTCACACTCTCTCCACTTTTTAATAGACATGTTTGTTTGTCTTACCCAGATCAACATTGGAGGCCCAGTAAGAGGATCGACACTGGAAGCGCACCGTGCTCTGTGGTACAAACGAGGTACTACATTTTGCCCGCAGGAGGTTTCCAATCTGAAACAGAATCTGCAACAGAAGGGATGTCATTAATTATTTTTTGAGGAGAACACTTGTGAGACAAAAGGCATATGTTCTCACTTCACCAGATCCAAGATAGAGCACAATCCTAACAAACCGTGTCAAGCTTCAATTTGGAAAAAAACAAGATTATGATGATGAGATACTTCTGAGCGAGTAAAGGATCAGACAGGTCTTACCAAACGTTTACAGTACAAGAAGGCCGTGCCCCCGCTCCTGGCCGTGGCCCACTTGGTGAAGTTGATGACATGATCCAGGTGTCTGGATAGATAGCCAATGTCTTCCTGTTGTTTTCGCAAGACACTCTCATGATCCTTTGTTACAGCCTGGAAAACATGAATAAATGAACATCTGCAGTATTCAAACAGCTTGAGGGCATGCACTCTGGGCCTCAGGGTAAAACAGTCAACTGAGCATGCAAGCAAGTAATGTTCTAGTGGATTCAACAACACAGCAAAGCTATAAGTCTACCATGTGGTAAAACTAATATATAACAGGGATTTGTTATATATATCTAAAATGCATCGCCATACCTCAAGTTGATTCAGTAGCATCTTGCCCTTCTTGTTTATCTCAAGAATCAAAGTGCAGATGGATTTCTTTATTTCATTATGAACCGATGAACGGTTCTGATCAGCCTGACGGAGCCTGAAACACATAAATTACAACTATCGATGAGCATTCAGATTCATTATATTATATAGACTCATTATATCATAAATCTATCAGCACATATTTCCAAACACATTTTGGACAAATGTCATTATTACTGGATGTTTTTATGGATTTATCCTTAAATAATTAGCTGGTTTGTTTATGCGATTTAAAGGTCACATGTAAGAGTTAAATGGCTTTCGTTCTAAACAATTGTGTAATCTATGAGTGCGTTCAACTTTTGTTTACATTTTTGCGTTCGACGTGTGCAGTCTTATGTAGAAATACATACCCATTGTTTATGGAGTTTGATACGTCCTCAATCATTTTCCTTTTCGCCTGCAGCTGATGGGTCATGCTCTCCATGTGCTGTTTGTGGTTTCTATAAGCATCCTCAAGGAACTGGTAGCTAATCCAAAAGGAATATAAAGTCAATGGATACATTCTAAAAAGTTAACATTGTATCATATACAATTGGTGCTCTTCTACTGTAATTCAATCCCTTTCTCTCCTCAACTGGATGATATGGATTATGGGACATACAGCAGCACTCCTAAAACGGGTACATGTTCAGTGACACTTCTGCAGGTTGCATAATAACAGTAACTGTGGTTATATGGATAATATTTCTTTAAACTCATTTAAATCATTCTGATAAAAGGTTCCAACTTAACTTTTACATGAACGGATAAAATGTGTGTTTACATGCCCCAAAGCATTTTATCAGAATTGAACTTTCTTTGACATGCGCAAACTGGTCTGCCCGAAGGGTGGACGTTTTTTTTTACAATTTTATCGAGAAAATTAAATTTGATCATTCATTCATTCACTCTGCCTGCTAATATATTTAAAATGTTATTTATGTACCCACATTGTGTCCTTGGAGCAATATTTGCATTTCTGTGTCATGTGTCAAGCCTTTCTAACACTGAGGAGTTCAACAATCAAAAAGATGTCCTTGATCTGATTGAACGTATATTCAGATTGCACCAGAGCTGACCCGTTACTTCCAATCAAAGTGATTACAAGAGGCATTCTTTAGTCTAACAGGGTTATTTTTCTGATTATTAGTGGAATATAAAGTCCATTGAATCACAACTCTTATGGTTAAAATCCAAATCAGTTTAAAATGTATATTAATATCTATATATCTATCTATCTATCTATCTAAACAAGTGTGTGAACCTTAGTGTGATATGATTATATGATATTGTAAACTGTGACCATACTTGTGGTCCTTGTGCTTGACTAGTTGGCAGTCACGACAGGTTAGCAGGTCACAGGTCTCACAGAACAGCTTCAGCGGCTCTTGCTTGTGGATGTCGCAGAACATCGGCCTCTGAGACGACACAACGTGGACCTCTGGAAAACAATGGAAGGATGAACGTCTGGCCCTTCATTCTGAGCACACAACAATAGTGCTGTGTCTTAGACTGTCGAGCTCAAGCTAATGCTTAAAGCAATGCTTACAGTAGCTGGATGTTCATTTTGTAACAGAGAGAACTTGAATATTGTAATAAGCAGCTTTTTATAGATAAATGGTTATTGCAGTAACAGTTCGCGTCTGAAATAAATTAATTCAGGTAAATCTTTTTCTGCCAATTGCCAAATAACTTCTGGTCTAACATTTGACACCCATAGCAACAAGCATTTGGCTTTTCTTCTTTTCAAACTCTGCATCTTAATATTGTAACTTAATTTGAATTCTACTGCACCTAATGAGTGATTGTAAATGTGTTGCATTATTTAACTGGGTGAGAAGGTTCAATCTGCACACACTACCACCAAATTGCTTTAAAACTGGATAAACTGAGACTTTAAAAATAAAAGGCATATTTTTCACATATTTATGCAACCCAAAATACACTTGGGTTGCATCATTTAAGTTTTACCATCCAAGGTTAAGTATCACAGTGGTTAGGAATGTAAAACCAAAGTGTCAACATGTAAAATTTTATTTTTGACATACTGTATGTCTCATGAACTGCCCTAAAATAACAGATGTTCAATTTCGATCAATTTACCCCTTAAATCTGCTTTATTGGGTTAAGAAATCTACACAAAACCAGGAGCAAAGTGTGTCTGCGCCACTGATAACATTACAGCTCTGTCCATATAGAGTCATAGAAACACCACCGTTATTTTTCTCAGTAGGTAATAAACTAGATCAGCATACCTTGTGATACTTCTGCCTTCTGCCTGATGGTGTGGTCCCTGGTGAATTTCACTCTTTGGTGGGCCTCCACACAGGTGGCACAGAGGTACTCAACACAGTTCACACAGAACCCGGCAGCTTCACTGTTGTCATCGCAGGTCATACAGAGCTGCATGTACGACAAGCATCAGTATGGAGGCCCATTCGTGCCAGTCCAAGAAAAAAATTATTAGAAAACCTTTAGAAAAACAATGTACCCAAGGTAAGTCATAACCATTGATAAAAAGTCGAAATGTTATTTATTTATTCTTTAAAACCTTTTAATCTCAGAAATTAAGACATAAATAACATAGTTTGACTTTCTCTCTCATAGTTTCGACCTTTTTCATCTCATAATTTACTTTTTATATCTCAATTTTGTCTTTTTATCTCATAAATATCACTTTTTGTTTGATTTTTAACTTTATAATTTCAACAATTTATTTCAGAATTATGACTTTTTATTTTACAATTGGACCTTTTTGTCATATATTTTGTTTATCAGATAATTTGACATTTTAATCTTATAATTAATCACAAAATTTCTGTTATCTCAAACTTCACTTTTGCATTGAATAATTATTACTTTACGTCTCATAATTTTTTACTATTTATCTTATATTCATGATTTCTTATCTCATTATGACTAACTATGGACATTTTTTCATCAAAATACATTTTCATTTTTCATTTTTTTTTTTTAACTGGCATAAATAGTTTTCCATATGTCAGTGGCTGATAATTGTAGGCAGGAAACAAGAGGAGCCGTTCAGATATCCTGGGTCTCGGTTGATCAATGTAAATACAATTAGATCTGAGCTGCATCAATGATTTTTTTATAGCCATTACAGTAAAAACTAGAAACAAGGCTGCCCCCATCTGGTAGTCTACACTCTGTCACCAACCTGGACTGTCCTCTCCACTGTGCTGCTGGGAGCCTCAACCGAGTCCTTCACGAAGACATTCTCCATCACATCTACCTCCATACACTCCTGCCTGCACACCGGACAGCGGATCACATTCACTGCGACGACAGAATCACACATTTCACATCAGATCTCTATGTGACACACGACAGCAAGGTAGCTTATTTTTAACCACAAGCAGCTCAGGAAAATGTGTAAAAATGTGTGCCCTTAAACACACCAGCTTTAAAGAGCCACAACGGATTTCCACTTTGTTGCATGCAGAGACGATCACAATCGATCAGTGCTCCGTGTGTTTGTTTGTAAACAAAGTGACTCACGTGGTTTGCTCGCCCTGCCAGCCTGCTGGGAGTGTGGCAGCGGCTCCGTCGTGGCCAGATTCCTCGAGGGCGAGGGCAAACACTTCATGCAGAAGGAGTGCAGGCACGGCAGAAGTTTGGGCTCTCGGCTGTGGAAGTTGAGGAGGCAGACGGGGCAGGTGTCCAGGTAATTGTGTCCAGTCGCTCCGGACTTCTCCTCGTGCACCGGCATGCTCTCAGCCTCGTTCTCCACCACGACGATGACAGCTGCAGCGTCCCCCGACGTCTCCCCCTGCTTCCCCACGCGTCCCTCCATTTCCTGCGACTTTTATCCTCCTGTGCTAGATTTCTCCCGACACAAGATGTAACCCATACAGGTGAGAGCGGCGGACCAGGCTCAGGAAGAGTCACTTTCCCGATGAGAGCATCTCGTCACACCTGCGTTTATCCTCCCCGTTCTCAGTCAGTTCATCCTCTGTAAACAGAAGATGTAGAAATGACTCCGCTCAGACACCTATCCACCAAACAACCACGTACCGACCGCAGCGCATATTATACAATACAATACCTCCGCGCGAGGGTGTCGCACGCCCGCGTGCCGCAGCTGTTGTTCAATTTGCACCGCACGCGCGCGTTGCGGCACGAGAGGGGTGGGGTCAAACAGCGCGCGGTCTGATAAGGAGGACACAGTCAGGAGGGACCGGGGACAAACTCCACCTGTCTGATGGTGACCACGTGTCTGTGACTCTGAAAGTTTAAAACAATATCATTGTTGTAGTTAATTACTCAGATAGTACGCTTCGTTACACGTTACTCTCATTGCGTTACATTTGACTCGTCATCCGTCTGATCTAAAGACTGCAGTTATTGATCTTTGGGAACTAAACGGCATCACCTCTTTCAAATCACTTTATGATAACCTTCATTAATGGTAAATTTATAGTTCATTCAGATTCAGTAAATAGTTAAAGCTGCACTCTGTAATTTTGGGGAAGACATTTAAATGAGAAGAGAAAGATCTTTGCTGACTGAATTGTTTTGTTCCATACCTAATTAAATAAACAAACTCTCTTTGTTTTCATGCCTGAATAAACAAACCGACCTTAAAGGACAATGTCATACTGTGTACGACAATGTCGTACTTTGTTTATATGTGGCGGACCCTGTCACCTTTCTACCTTAAACCGTGTTCTGGGACCTTAATCTCCTCAGAGGGCAGCTTATATATTCAGTTATGGGACAAAAAATATTTCCGAGTTTGTATTATTTCCTCATTGATATTATAAATATTTAAATTTGGAATTTTGTATTTCTTCTCCAAAAACTACATAGTGCCCCTATAGTACTTCAATACAAGTTTCTCTCATTTGCATTACATTTGGCACTTGCCAGTCATAATGATCATTGGGACCTATCACCTCTTCAATATACACTATGTAGCTTTGGGGAAGAAGATCTTCCTTGACTGATTTTTTTTCTTTTTGTATGTCCAAACAAACTAAATAAACAAACTCTCTTTGTTTTCATGGCTGAGTAAACAAACTGACCTTTAAGGACAACATCATTTCATATGGTTTTACTTTCTTTATATGCAGCCGACCCTGCCACCTTTCTGCTTCAAACAGTGTTCTTATTTGACCTTATTTTCACAGTTTCAAACTGTATAAAAATTGTGTTCACTAAGTCAGTCATCCTTATCTGTTTTGTTTTCTGCAAATGCTCTCTAACATAGTGCATGGTAGTTCAAGCATCAGGGATCAAAGTTCATTTCACTCAATAAATTACCTATTCGGCTGGCTGTGGAGAACATCAGTCTATCCTCATGAATCTGACTGCAGAGAACCACTGTATCCCTCTCAGTGACGGGAACCATATTCCACTACTGGGATTGGGCACCTATGGGGACCCTCGAACGGTGAGAAGAATAATGTGTGTCTATAGGTTTCGGTATATGTGAACAAGGCTTGTTTGTCGCTGCTTCACCAGGAGAGCTGTCCGTAATGGAGGAGTGCCCACGTTTATTGCTTGCAACGATTCGACATACATTAAAAGGTGTTTTGAATGTTGCTGAAAAAAGTGATTAAATCAATCGAACAGTAATGCATGTTTGCGCAAACAGCAGCACAACTTGACAAAAATAAGGTCAAAGAATGTTTACCTTTTCTGTGGATTTTCCAACAGACACCCAAAGGCACAGCACTCGATTGTGTCAAGCTGGCCATCGATGTGGGTTACAGGCACTTTGACGGGGCATTGGTGTATTACAATGAGCACGAAGTGGGTCAAGCCATTAGAGAGAAGATTGCCGATGGAACCGTGAGAAGAGAGGACATTTTTTATTGTGGAAAGGTAATAGGCTTTGTCACATGTCATGTAGATTAAGAATGCATTTTGCTCCCTCTAATGTCTATGTATTTAACATTTCAACACTGCAAAACTGTTTTCCAAAAGCAGAAACGTGTGCTTTGCTCCATGTTAATTTCATTGTTATGTTTTTCAGTGCTTCTCTGTTGTCTTCCTCAGCTCTGGAACACTTTCCATCCACCAGAGTTGGTGAGACCGACCTTGGAGAGGACACTGAAAACCTTAAAACTAGACTATGTGGATCTCTACATCATTGAGCTTCCCATGGCCTTCAAGGTTAGTGCAGATGGCAGTTCACTTATCAGACAGGCGTCTAGTGTACGAACCTTGCCCTACACACTTCGATGGAGGTAATGTTGTTATACATTTCCCATGTATAACAGGGTGGTTTGAAATTAAAAAAAGTCAAATCAAAAAATTGATTTAAAACAGTCTTTAAATACATATCCATGACAGTTTACAACCTAACATATCATTAAATTGCTCAAGATTAGACAATTTTATGAACCGGTTATATTTTTCAGAGCTGCATGACAAACATATTTTTATTTTGGATTTCTTATGTCTTTGGGTTTCTATTAACACATTAATATTCTCAGACTGTCCTGCTCTGCAAGATTGTGTGAAACACTCTGTTTTAGCTCCTGTCTCTTTAAGCCCCCCCACCCAGCCTGCCCTGATTGGTCAGCTCCCACATGCCTGACTCAGCACTGCTAACAACAGAGCAGCTGTGCTAAATTAATTCTTACGTGCAAAACCAACTGATTGGCATTAAATTATGCATGAGTGACATGGTGAAGTAGCGTGATGTCACAAAGTCACAGGACTACAGGCGGGACTGCTGACGAGGCATTCGTCTCATAATTCACTTTTTATATCTCAATTTCATCTCTTTATGTCAGAAATATCACTTTTTGTTTCATGATTATTACTTTTTAGCTCATTATGGTTTTTAATCTTATAATTCCAACAAGAGAGAGGAGCTTCTGTTGGTGCAAAGTTTGAGTTCTTTCAAGATATTTTACATCCACAACAATCTATATAAAACACTGGAAATGAAAAAAAAACATACTAAAGTCATAATAGATCCTTTAAATAACAAGAGTTCATGTACATTTTTTAATTGTGCTTATTGTTTAGCCAGGAAATGAGTTCTATCCAAAAGACCAGGATGGAAAATACATCTACCACCACACAGACCTCTGTGCAACATGGGAGGTGAGTTCTGTTGAGTTTATGATGAATGGTCCTGGTATTTTAACTTTCCTCTTCTCCTATTAATTTTTTGTTTCACTTAACTTTTGTTCAAGTCTTTAATAAGAACAACTTAGAAAACATGAAGCACAGCAAAACAATTATGAATTATGTAACATTATTTAATTCAGGTGTACTACATAAAACTAGTTCCCCATTCTCCAGCTTGAAGGATCTGCTATGTTTCTGAGCACTTTAGTAGCGCTTTCAATGTACTAAGCATCATGAATGTCTTCCAAGAAAATATGTAAGCGATAACAATAAATAAAGAATGCAAAGAAACCATTTTGAAAATGGCATGTAAGACCTCGTTCATATTTGAATGCAGCTGTCAGAACATTCTCTGCTGCAGAAACGGTCAAGGACAGCGTCATAAAACTGTGTTCAAAGATCTGTTTTTTTTTCCTCGTCCCTGTGGTTTATATTTTTCTCCACTATCTCACTGAGTCTGTAAAGATAATCACTATCAGTCTGCGAGAGGATATAAATCTTTTTTTTTTTTTTTCCCTCAACAGGCTTTAGAGGCTTGCAAAGACGCAGGCCTGGTGAAATCTCTGGGAGTCTCCAACTTCAACCGCAGACAGCTGGAGCTGCTCCTGAATAAACCTGGCCTCAAACACAAACCTGTATCCAACCAGGTGAGCCTGACTTATCTTTTATCTCTCAGAACTATAGGCTATTGACAAGAAGGTATTTTTTTAATATCTTTTCGGCTGTTGCAAATTATCTTCTTTCCTTTAAGCAAATATTGTAGCGATAAACTAATGGACTGACAATAAATCTGCGAGCTAATTACAGTACTTGATGAAAGGACGGAAGGCACATGCAACTTTATCTGTCCTAATTTATAGCTTGATTGTTTTTCTTTTTTTTTCTTCTTCTTATTACTTACCTGTAGGTTGAATGCAATCCATATTTCACACAACCCAAGCTTCTGGAGTTCTGTCGTCAGCATGACATTGTGATTGTTGGCTACTGCCCAATTGGCTCCTCCAGGGACGCATCCTGGTATGTAGACATCCAAGAGACACGCACTCTTCAAGGTTGCCGTGATATTCTCAAAGGTTGTCGACAGCTGATGTTTTGTAATGGTTTGCTCCCCCGGTATTGTAAGCAAGGAAGGGTGAAAGAAAATTCAGAAAAAGCATGTTTGGTTCAGTCTTGATGTTGAACCTTAAGTGAGCAAATGAAACTTCCTGGAGAGTTGATTGCTGAGTCATGTTCCCAGATCGTAAGATAATGATGGTTTGGCTTGGCGCCTTGGGGATGAGACTCCACAATCAACTATCTTTCTCCAGGGAGTTACATTTTGTTGCTTTAATGTCCAAAATTAAATAAGAAATCAATATTCATGCAACACATCAGCTGAGTATGTGACACTGCAACAAACCCTCAACACTTAAGGATTCTGAAGATAAATACTTTGATAAAAATCTCTAGCAGGGCATCATTCATAGTTTCCTATGTCTCTGCTGTAGGGTGAATTTGAAATGTCCTCCCATGCTGGAGGACGAGGTGCTTGTATCCATTGGGAAGAAGTACAACAAGAGCAGTGCCCAGGTGGCCCTGCGCTTCAATGTCCAGAGAGGAGTCGTGGTGATTCCCAAAAGCTTCAGCCCCGAGAGGATCAAACACAACTTCCAGGTAGCCCTTTAAATCTTTAAATTATACTGTGGCATGTATATATTAGATAAAAAAGACAATCTTTGTTTCATTCATTTTTCTTTCAGATTTTTGATTTTTCGCTCACTGAGGAAGAAATGCAAGCCATTGAAGCACTGAACAAAAATATTCGTTTTGTTGAGCTGCTGATGTGAGTATAAGGTTTGATGGTTGAAGTTATTTAAATATTTAGGTTTGAATTACAATGCACTGTGTCACATTGTTTATAATGTGTTGTGCAAGAACAGTTTCAACTTACCATCACACTTTCTTTTGTTTCAACACAGGTGGAGTGACCATCCAGAGTACCCATTCCATGATGAATATTAATTATATTATTTTTTTATTTTATGTTGTCATTCTCATCATATATGTACATTAACTTTAGGTTATTTACATAACCCCGGTTCTCTGAGTAATATGAGTGAGATGTCTCACTATGGGATGCACGCCTCACTGCAGCCCTCAGAAGCATTAATCTCATTACGCCAATCCTGATTGGCTGGTGAACGTGTCCATCCGCCTCAGGTAGACCCATCTACCATAAATAGCACAGGCGGACGGCACCACGTTACTCAAGATAAGCACCTCTTCGCACTCGCCCAAGCAAGAAGGGTTGTCTGGTGAGACATCTCACTCATATCACTCAGAGAACCGGGGTTATGTAAATAACCTAAAGTTCTCTTTCATAATATTTCGTTCAATGTCTCACTATGGGATATGGTAGCTCCCGTATTGCCAGACAAGCTTATCAAGCGTCCACCAACCCGCAGGGAAAAACACTCTGTTCCAATCAGGACAGCAAAAACGCTCGTGCCACGCACGGAGCAGAAACGTCCAGCATATAGAAACAGGCAAAAGTGAGAGGCGAGGACCAACTCGCTGCAGCACAGATGTCCTGAACAGAACAGTCGCCACCGCGGCAACCCCCGTTTCCTCCTCGGCGGAGGGGAGATAGGGGGAGATAGGGGTCTTGTCCAGACAAGCTAGCTTGGCGGGCTAGCCGTCTGCGGAGACTCTCGACGGTGAACACTGCACAGCAGTGACAGGAGCCGGGGACGTCGATAGCTAGCCGGGCGTGTTCCAGCACCAGGCAGCACGAGCAGACCTGGTGTGGATCCTTGCTCGATATCTTATTCCCGCAGCGACAGAGTCGGGCTCCAGAGTCTCCAGAAAATATATGTCCAAGGCTAGTAGTGCCCGGCGACAGAAGCTACATGAGATCTGTCTGTGGACAGTTTAGCTAGTTAGCCCTGGATGCGAGATATGCTCCAAGTGAGAAGAGGTGTTTGAATAACGGACACGTTCACCAGTTAATCAGGATTGGCCTGATGAGATTAATGCTTCTGAGGGCTGCAGCGAGGCGTGCATCCCATAGTGAGACATCGAACGAAATATTATGAAAGAAAACTGTGACTCTTTGTAACATTCTTGTTGCGCCAATTAAGTTGCATTGGTACATTCCCACAATAAACACTAGAGGGCTCCAGCTCACAGTGAATCCACAGGAAATGAACGCTATTAAGATAACATGCAGTTCAGGTGTATGAAGTTGAGTACTAGTTCATGTGAGACTTAAATGAGATTCATGGCAAGAGTTCAGTGTTATTTACAACTGATTTAACATCAACTGTTGCTATAGGATAAATAAAGTTTGGTTTGAAATGAAGACCCTTTGAAATAAATGTGACAAACTGCATCATATACGTTTGGATGACTGATTCTCTGGCCTGTCTTTACACTATGATTCAATGTACCATTATGTTCAATGTATATTGAATCAGCTACTAATGGCCATGTGAGAATTATATGTCAGTGCAAAAACTATGGTAGAAAAGCCAGGTAATGTCCAAGCCTCTTAGGCAGTGCTGCTTGTGCATGGACGTTTTTACGTCTGCATGTGTGTTTAACAATAAGTAATATCAAATGTGTAGGACTATGTAATTGCTCACTGCGGGCTGTTACTTTAGCAAGTTCTTGCAGAATTCAACAATAACACCACGTCAAGAATGAAGGGAGCCAATTACATAATGTGTCACTGATGGGTTTTGCAGGCATGTGCTCTTTGAAGTGCTCTGAGTTTGAAACACATGTCCTGCTGTTCAAACGTCCCTGGAGGAATTTAAGTATGTTGATGAATTACATCTTTGTGGTGAACGATCACACGGTGAGTGTTATATATCTCTCTATAAAAGCAAGAAATCTCTGTCTGTCTGTGTGTCTGTGTGTGTGTGCCTCAAATATCTCTGCACATCAGGATCAGACTGACCTGAGATTTTCAACATGATTGCTGCGTGGTTTAAGGGTGTGCAACGTCGGATTTGTTTGGACTACAAACATACCGTTAATAAATTATTTCATAAATGCTTCACGATTCCGCTAGCATTGTCAACCATAGCCACCATAGCCACGTGCGCACCAGAGCCAATCACTGCAGAGCCCACCCCCACGTCCCACCTTAAGAAACACGCAGATTTATACCTGCAGCGGTGCGAGCTGGACCGGGATAACTATTTACATTGGCAATGCTGAGGCATTGCCAATGTAAATAGTTACATTTAACTTTGTACATTTCAAAAACGTATGCACAACTTTAGCAAACAATAATTTACATTTGCATTATAAGTAATAAAAATGGTTTGTTAAACATATTTGTGGTTTTCACAGTAAAATCAAACTTTCCTACTTGGATTTTATGTTTTTTGTGATTTTAGGTCCATTGTGTTAATACAGTATGTCAAAAAATAACTGTACAGTCACACATGTGAGGTTGTGCTGAAAATAACGGCACCAAACAAGGCAAGGTAAATAGTTTTTAAGGTTTTTATAAATCCAAAATAGTCAAAAATGGCCAATTATCCCTGACATCATCTCACCTTCAAACACAGCCTCATTTAGCCATTCATGAAAACGCTACTTAACCTCCCACTTTTCTATAGGAATACATACTTCCTACGGGCATTGCTAGTTCTATTAAAAACCCATAGATTGCGTAAATAGTCTTTTCAGAAAAAGTACACTTCATTAAAAATGGTCAGACTGATTTACTGTATTTTTGATAATTGAGATGACTGTCAATTTTCTTTTGGAACCATAAGAAGTATGAAAAATGTATAACAATCATAACCAAAAATGTGTTCTTTGAAATAATTATTTAATATTTGTATGGCTTCATAATAGCTGAGAATTTTATATTACATATTATCACAATGCCACTTGCCATTTATCTGAGGGAGATTGAGAAGCATGGAATCTTGCAATTCATTCACAATTTCACGCTATCAGTCATGTCATCAAATAGAGATAAACACTCCTTCTTTACCTGTCCATGAGCAGTGCTTTATAAGCTAACATTAGCAATACATGCTTCAACCATGCCAGTCAGCACTGCTATTAGAGGAGCGCTATAATGGGCAACAACCTTGCTGCTGGACTTGAGTTAAATTTCAGGCCTCATCTGCCATCAGAGGAGGATGCGCATCATTGAAATATGTCAAAACGCATTCTCCATAACCCTCGGTTTGAAGTGTGCCCCTAAAAAGCCTTTATAGAGGGCCATGTTAGCCCTAACACCCACTGTAGCGCCAGTCGAAAATTAATGAAGCTTTTACTAATGGTGGTCTGAAGTATTGTATTCCTTTCAGCAATTCCTTGTGATCTTGTCTTACAATCCGACCAACAACAACGACGTAAGAACTAAAACAAAAACAAATGCAAAGCCATTAGTTCATACGTCAGTAACTAGCTTGTTGAATTTAGCTTTACTTTACATAAAAATGTAAACATAGAAACTCAAATTTCAACACACACACAAGCCTTTACCTTGTTGCCACTTTCAACCAAGCTAATAAATCACTCTTGTAGTTAACTTTCAACACCGTAGTTATTTTTCTTTCTTTTTTTTTTTTTATTTTTCTTTATCTGTGAATTACTTCTTGTCCATGTGACGCTCCTTGACCTTTGCTATCAATTTGTTGCCGTCAATTAGTTCCTTTTTCCATTAAAAACCCTTTCAAAATAAAATACATCGGTTTAAAGTTTTGAAAGTGTCAAAATAAAATACAGAAGATGATACACGGTAAATAAAAACTATCATGCACTCTGTTGGTGTCCTTTACACTATAGACATATAAAGAGTAGACACCACATTGGCTGCTGGGGCGCGAGAAATGTGGCCGCCATCTTGGACCGGTCATTCATTCATTCTACTCCCAGTTGAGCAGCAGAAGAAACAAGATGCCAGAAAACTGTGCCGCATATTCCTGTTCGAATCGGCGGACCATTGAAAACAGGGCTCGGGGGATTACTTTTAACAAGTAAGATTGAACATTACTATTGGTTGTATTTTGTGAATCGAATATTACTATACTGTATTTGACGTTATGTCCACCAGCGAAATCGTAGCCAGCTAGCTAGGCTATGTTTATTGCCGGTGTTCACCCGGCTATGAACTGAGACTTTATAAGTCATATTCCATAACCGAG
>OMLP01001966.1:0-13522 GCA_900302685.1 Spondyliosoma cantharus
AAAGAGGTGTCTTGTTTTAGAGACGCTCTGAGATTTTTTTCTGTTTCGTGCAGGTACCACAGTCTCTATCTGAGGGCCAAGGGTAACGTCTTCAAAAACAAACGCATCCTGATGGAGCACATCCACAAACTGAAGGCAGATAAGGCTCGCAAGAAGCTTCTGTCGTAAGTTGTTTTTTCATTTCAGTCATTTTCCTGACATAGCTTAGAGGCATTTTTTCTATTAGTTGACCGTGATGCAGTCAAATTCATTTTCTTACGTCTCCACCTTCCTTCCATCCAGTGACCAGGCCGAAGCTCGCCGCTCAAAGACAAAGGAGGCCCGCAAACGCAGAGAGGAGCGTCTACTGGCTAAGAAAGAAGAGATCATCAAGAACTTGTCAAAGGAGGAGGAAGCTGCCAAAAAGTGAATCTAAACTGAACATTCTTCATCTCAGATTCCTCTTTTTCTTGTTAATAAATTTGGATAAAAGAGATTTGGATTTTGTTGTGATTATTATTGTCTGTCAGAATCACTTTTACGGTTGCCTTTCAGTCTTATTGATGTGTAGTGGAATGATTATAACCCTAAACTAGTATCTCACTGTTGTCATATGGCTGAGAACAGACACTCAATGCAACATTGTGCGTGTTCTAAACAGTCCAACAGGTGGCAGCACTGCACCAGTATTATATTCTACCATAACATCAGACGTGTTCATTTAGGTCCAGAGGGTAAAACACTAAAGATATCTACTGATTTATTTGAACTAATCAGGTGTTTTGCTGCTCACTCCAGAGACTTGATCAGTTTCATCAATGGCATTCAATCACAATCACATTTTGGTTCCATAACCACACCACTGGGCAACAAAATAACAAAGGATACTACATAACAATTAGCAGAACACTTCTTTTAATCTAGTATTGCACAGTATAGTATAGTAGTATGGGGGGGGGCTTTGTTGTTTTTCTTGCTCTATATTAATCTTGTGTATGTATTAGTAGGAATTAATAGCAACAGTTTTGCCACTCTGCTACGTCATGCATCTTTTATGAGGCACTTTCGAAAAACATCTCTATATATATAATAGTTGCTCACATGCTGAGGCAAGAAGTTCTAAAGTTTACAGAACGCAGGTTATTTATACTCGACCCGCTCTCAGTTGTTTATGTACACAGATGATTGTACACAGAGTACTGCAGCATCTGTCCAAATGTTTCCTTCCTAGGTCTTCTTCTCTGCCTCTGTGTACGTCTGGTTGTGTGCTTGTCACTCTTTTTTGAGTGTGTGTCAGTGATGCATTTCATCCATGACTTATCTATTTATCTACTTAACTGTGTGAGCAATCACTTGGTATCATCAACTTCAGATTCAGCTCGAGTTGATTGCAGCTGACATTGCGGCAAAAAAAACCTCAGGAGAGGGGAGAAGAGCACGACTAACTTCTTGCTTTCCAGTGTGGACGATTAACTTCCCGTTTATCACTGACACAGACAAACTCGCTTGTGATTAACTGCTGAAGCTTTAGTGCTAAATGATTTACCTATTGATGAATAATGTTTCTTCATAAATTATTGTCCCTGCCTCGCTTTTCCTCGAGGCAAGTAACAAACTCAAAATACATCACACCTTCATAAACACTGGCTGTGTTCCAGCGTATAGCCACTGTCGGCCACATTAAACCTGTGCTGCTGACGCTCCAGTTATCCAGTCGTTCTCACTTCTCGCTCGGGCCTTGAAGGGTTCCTTCTGTTATGCTCCCCGGAGAAGGTGTGACTGAAGTGTTTTGCAGATGCAGCCGTCACTAAACAGGACAGACAGGCTGCTGCTGCTGTGTGAGTCTGACTGTGGATGAAAGGGAGAGAATTATGGGGATTCTCCTCAGGTTGATTGAAAGCAGATTACATTCAGCAATTCAGATGGCACTGGTGTTTTAACAACAACATACAATCGCCGGGAATCCAAAAATACACAATTTGCGTTTTTGAGTTTTGGACTGAGAAGGAGAGTTTTTAACCTTCTTTTTTTCTCTCTGGAGAGTCCACTTCCTGTTCACTGGCAGATGTTTTTCATTACTGTGGGTTTGTCATAGCTTCTGTTTGTGGATCATGTACCATCATGCATAAACAATCACACACCTAAGATTTAGAGGCCAGCAGTGAAGATCCCCCCATATTTAAATGGCTTGAGGAGCTGGAATTAATGCAGCATAATGCCTCTGCTTACCTTGACTTTTATACTTAACGCACTTTCACTGAAATGCAATTTAAATCTATGTAATCCGTACTAAATGGACTTGAAATTTATATATATATAATAAAAGTGAGAACTTGGGGTTTGCTGAAGGAGAAAACAAGCTTTGTGCGGCTGCGGCATTCTGTAGCTTGGTTAATGTATTTCTTCATTACCAGGAGGCACTCCTATTTCCTGAAGCGTGCGCCCTAATGGGATTAGATAGGGAGAGGAATATGAGATGAAACGGAGCACCGCTCTTTATTACACTTGGCCTTCAACCCAGGCAAAACAAATGGAGCCGCGCTCAAGAGTTCAGGGGATCGTCAATAACAATTTGAGACAAGAAGAGGAAAGTAATTTAGGGGAGATTATTATTATCATTATTATTATTTTTTAATGTAAAAACAGGTATCTAGCATAAAAAAACATTACCCCGCACTTCCAAGTCTGGTGACCGCGCTGAACATTGTGTGTTGGGTTTTCACTTTTCTCTCGTAATTACCTACCATGTTGGAATGATAAATGTGTCAAGGTACACATATTAACCCCTAACTACCTGCTTATTAGCATGCATACTAGTGGCATATGGGCTACTAGGCTACATAGGAACAGAGCATATTTATGACTGTTCTTTGTACCACCTTATACGGACCCATACTGAACAAAGCACATTAAAGGAACAATTCGCCCACAAATGAAAATTAAGCATTTATCTATCCATCCCCGTGCCAATGAAAAGAAGTGACGTTTTTTTAGTCCATCTGGAGCTTCACAGTAAAATAGCGTTGCAGCATTCTCCAAAACAACTGAAGCAGATGAAAAACTGAAAACAGACATTTAATGGTTCCGTACAACTCACCCCTCATAATCCAAATCTTATATTTACAACCTCGATCCGAAGTTGAGCTCACTAGATGGCCACTAGATAGACCACTTCAAAGGTTCATAGTGTTCGACAGCACGATTAGCTTAGCGGCTACAGTGAATATTTGGGCTTGTAAAATACAGTCTGTTCAAGTCAATGTGGGATCTTGGGGCTCAGATTACACTGGACAAGCTGAATGAATGGAGCTATTTTATGTTTTATGTTTCTTATTCTGGTTGTGTTATACATTTTAAAACAAGTCCCCATCTAATTCAGTTGTTTGTGGGAAAGGTGCAATGCTGTTTTACCATAAAGCTCCAGAAATGTTTTGTGGACGTATAAAAACTTCACCCGTATTTCCATCAGCATGGGGGGTGCGTAGATAATGACAGATTTTCATTTTTGGGTGAACTGTTCCTTTCAGATCCGACTCATTTACAACAACTTCCTTACTTACTATCAATAAGCAGTAATAGGAGGTTACTTAGGGGAAAGTCAAGTAGAACATAGCCATGCAGAATAAGACATCAATAAGTGCTTTATGATGACAAACAAAGAGCTATATGCAAGCACCATTAATGGTTAGTATATATTTGATTATTTAAAGTGCTACCAAACCTCACCTTGCCCTCTTCTCTACCACATCCCACTATTTTCCCCTCTATCAACCATTGACTCTGGTTTCTATATGAAAGGACATAACACCGTCAGAAAGCATGGGGAGGATTCGGGAGGTTTAACTGTCAGTCTCATGTTCGTCTCTTTCAGGGGATCAGGAGAAGGATTAATAGCGCTCAGCGATACAGATCGCAGATCTATCTGACACACAAAGCTGTCAGATCTTATGTCTGATAGAAGCCTCAGCCCATTCTTTTCAAAACCAGGTCATGCGCTTTATACACGTCTACACTGACTGCTTCATAATAGCAGTCAGCTGCTGCTCTTGAAAAGGGCAGGTTGAACAACATCTCCTCAATTTTTCTCATTTATGTCTTATTATAGTCTTGTTTTGGAAGCAAACAGTGACATTATATGTAAGCAAGGATGCTTCTGCTGCACCAGATCCTTAACTGTGCATCATAACAGCATCAGGAACTGCCTTACTATAGTTTAGATTTGCACTAGTTTTCTGTTTTTTCTAGTGATCTGCGAGCTGTCTGATATTTTGACAAATGTCCAAAATTCATTCACCATATATGATTGCATAAAAACAATACAGTGTCTTGGGCTGCAGGTGCTTTAATTTGATTTTCATCATAAATCCAGGTAATGTTAAAACACAAAGTCATTCTTTAATGCGCTCCGGTGGATTCAAAGGTATATTTGTTTGGATAACTGAACCATTGCATGGTTTTGCAGTGCAGCCTCCTGCCCTCTGTCTCCGCTCGGGTGTCTCATTTAACAATTCAATTTCACTCCTAAAAGACCATTAAAGTGGTACATATAAACTTGTCAGATAAGATTTGGAAAGTACCCACATGGCTTACAATAAGAGCAGACAGAGCTGAACAAACAAACCAAGCGAAAAAGGATCAATACAGCTATAGGCAGTGCCAGATGCAGCAATGTAAACTAAATGCTTAATTTAATAACAAATGAGTCAGCTATGCTCATTCATCAATAACTGATTAAAATGCTAAATAAATCTGTTTTCGGCTGCACGATCACATGATGATTCATTTTGTCACTTTTTTTGCGAGAAGCGCGTGAATTCAATTAATGTATTCAGCGTTTGGTGTTTCAGATGCGGTTTTAAATTACGAACACGAGGATGAAAGGAGAAAACAAACCTCTGAGGAGAGACAAGGAGGAGGGAGCTGGAATAAAACAAAGGGCCCAGCGGGAAGTTTAGAGAGAAGCGAACTGTACATCATCTATGCTTTTATTGTGAAAATCATCAAATCTCAAGATTCTAATCATGTTTGGATGCATTCACCTTTTTAGAAACAACTGACTATGAAAAGTCTCTCGAAAACAGAAACCCAGAATACCTTTGACCATGTGAAAAACATCGATGACAGTTTACATCTAGACAGAAATGTTAACTGTGTCAGGTCTTGAGCTGGAAGGCCAGATGGGTGCCCTATTTAAAAGCATAACAACCTGATTCACTGAGGGCCATCTGGATGACATTAGCAATTTCTCGCATCTGATCGATGAGAGAACTGATTTTGATCATCAGGGAAGATGCTGAGTCATGAAAGTGAGCTACCAGCTAGAGATGAAATTTGACAACGTTTGTTAGAATAGGTGGCAAGATCAAAATGCCATTTGGGCTTGAGATGCAAATCTTGAGCCGTAAATCTTGTCATGTGCTGTCATTTTTTTTCAGGTATTTAATAATTCCCCTTCATGCAGTGTGGACAGTTTCAACAACATCACAACAAAGTGAATAAGAAACATTATTTCCCCAGTATTTCACTGTCTTCTTCTTTCTGCACACTCATCTATTTTACTTCTTCCTTCCTGTCCTCGTCCACCCTCTTTCTCAGAAGCTTGCACTTTCCTTTGTAAAAACACACCAAGCAAGGCGAGACTTATTACCAACTCGTTCGCTGTCTTGCTGATTCTTCAGTATGCTGAATATTCTGCCTTTTTCATCTCTCTATTTGTCATGACAGAGTTGTTGACTTGGGCGGTGAGAGGAAAAAAGTTGCTTCAGCTGATAGCGAGCAAAGCATCTTTAGCAAAACAGAGCAGCTCCAATTATCCTCTAATCCCTACGCCTAGAAGGCACAAAGTCTGTGACGCACTTCAAATTGAATAGATTAGTTTTGCCTCTCCTCTTCACACCAGGACAGGACATTTTACAGGGTCCTTTGTGGGAGTACGACTAAATCGAGAGCTTGACTGAATCGAGCCTCACCGTAAGGAAAACAATAGGAATGTGAAGTGAGTGTGCATTTATATATATATTTATATATGTGCAGAGAAAAGAAGTGCGGCGGAGTAGCTGAAAAATTAATATCTTCACATCCGCAAATGCACCGTAGTATGAGCTGTGGGGAGAGTGAGAGCCTGTCCTGTGGAATTTCAAATCCTTTTCTTAGCGACTTAATGGATTGTGAAGTTTGCTTTCAAGATTTTAGAGGATGTTGGATTTAGAAAACCATTTAAGGGCAGTGAAGGCTGAGGTTTGGGAGGTGAGGCATTAAGAGGACCTGTGGCAACACACTGTCCGATGATATATGCCTGAGAGCAAGTGCACAGCTGTCTGCCTGAGGCGAGGATGCTGAAGGAAGAACTTCTGTTTTTCAGTTGATTTCATTGTCTTCTGTGCATTGCCCTTCAAAGCCAATACACAGTAACTTGCCTACATATTTGCTCAAAACTGTATTGAAGAATTTGACACTAAGTGTTTTTCATTTAAAAGATGGTTACGGCAAACAAATGTAATTTTGTAATGTCATTTTGGAGAAAATAGCGAGTAGTAAAATCAAGAACAGCAAGGCTACATAAAATTGGCCTGTGAATTAGCCACAGCTAACCTTAGCAAGCTAAGAGATATATGTATCGTTCTATCCCTGTAGACCCAGCCTACTCCGCCTCTGATTAGTTGCCTTCCTTGGTTGCAATTTCCATGCTTGACTCATACAGTACCTCTGGTAGTGTCTATTTAAAAGTGTCTCTAGGTTTGTAAGGTGGAGCAGACAGACGGGTCGCTGGTCTGCCGCCTAACCTGTCTGCTCTATCTTATGAGCTCAGAGACACTGCAGTTGCGACAGTCGAAGAGGTGAATGTGTTTACTAAAGCTCACAGTCCATTGTATCAGCCATGGCTAGCTGTTTGTATCACAAACAATACGAGGCACAAATACGATGAAAACAGTGAAGAAGACGAAAAAAGGTGAAGCTAGTCCTGCTAAAAGATAGCTAAAGCAAGGCTAAGTAAAGTTAAAGCTAACTGGTGAAGCTGGCTTTGGTTGGCTATCCTAGCTAGAAATAAAACTAACATAACTGAATTCCCATGAATCAAAAATCTATTGACATCCAATATGTTATCAGCCTACTTCTTAGCTACTCAAGTTTGCTATCCAACATAAACCAAAGCAGTAGCCGAGCTAAATCTAAACATGATGAAGGAAAAATTTAGGCTAGCTGCTGACAGGTAGCTTAGCATAGCAGAGTAGAAGTAACTGCCATGTCAACCTTTGAGGTTAGATGAATTCAATTGATTTGATGTGTTTAATATAGGCTAGCTATTAATCACATGCAGGATATCAATGCATTGATGTTAATATGTTATGAGTTTATTAGTTTGAATGGATGAGAAAGCTAACAGCAGGTCCTGAGCTCGTCCATAGGCTTTAGGCTATTTCAGGTCCCGGGTCTTTTGTATTGTTTTGTAAAATGTTTTTTCGGGATGGTGAAAATTGGATTACTAATCCTAAACCTACAAAGCTTTCCTTTCAACCTCACTGTTTCTATAGTAGGCTTATATTCTCTGCATTGGCTGGGTACAAAAAGTCTTCGCAATCATGATTTTGTTATCTGTGAGCTACACGGTCCTGAGAGGATAGTACAGTACTGTGTGCCATGGAGTAAATGTGTAACAACAAAGCAGCAAGTATCTAGGAAACCTGGACAGTTACGTGACAAAAAGAGTGTGTTTACCCAATAATTAGGGAGATAGAAGCTCCGTCTTCTAGTTTAGTGTAGAGATAAATCACCAGCAGTCGTGCAGTCATTAACAAGCATGAAGGCTAAAGCAAACCAACCCTTTTAAACCTTTTTGATCAAAGCAATAGATAAAAGCAAGCGGGGAAAGTTATACACATTAAAAACACGCTCCTCTCCAGCTAAAAGCCGCATCATCATAACCTTGTTCCTTTAATTGTGCGGCTTGACCTTCCTTGATTTTCCTTTTCGCGACAGAGTCAAGAGGCCAGCAACGACATCAAAGGTTAAAACCTGAAGATGAAAAACATGTAAGTGGCCATTACTGATGAAAGGGTAAAGTGTTGTTGAGTTTAATCCTGTTGCAGTGTGGAGTGGTGGGCTGAAAGCACCCGGAGCAGGTGCAGGGGTGGGGTGGATCTGCAAGACTGGAACTTAGTGTTGCGATTTCATAAGGTGTCATGGGCTTAATTCAGGGAAACATCTGTGATGAACCAATGGAAAGCCATCTGGTGTCGAGAGGGTCACCTCAGTTTATATAAGGACAAGTTTGGTGATAGTTGCATAATTTCATGCATAGTGGGACTTTGCCTCATGATTCCGATAATTTGTGAAATTCAGACAGAAGGTGGAAAAAAAAAGCAGAATGGACGAAATGGAGGAAAGTTGCTTAGATCTCATTGCTAAGCATGTTACAGGGGTTCAAACTCAAGAAAGGAAACAAAGAAAGTTATGTTAATTTACAAAATAAGCAACAAGTTAGCTAGAAACCACAAAGGTATAAAGTTACATTTGACGAAGGTCACTGCACAAATGGCCGAGTCACGATTGTAAAGCCCAGCACCAGAAGTATCATCATTAATAGTTTCCCCAATAACCTCTGCGGTGATTCCTCAGGAAGCAACTTTTGTTAGGGTTCCTTCAACTATCTGTGTGTTTCTTTTCAAACTCCCCATTTCTACGTGAAAAACAACAATAACCTCCGAGCTAGTGACCTACACACTGAAAATGGCAAATTACCCTAACCCTAACCCAGTCGCTAACGGTGTAAACCTTAACAGGCTCCTTTGAATGTTAGCTGATGTTGCCCTTTATTAGTTAAGCGGAGAGAGGCACTCGAGAACGTGCGTTAAGTCACACCCTTTTGTCTGTCGTGGAAAATCTGACACGAATCCTTCACAAAGAGTCCTTCGCCATTAAACAACTTAAACAAATCGTCCACAGGCTTGTATAGGCAACAGAGAGATGGGAAAGGTCTATATGACCAATAAAGAAGTGATTAATACCTGTAAAATACTAAGTAATATGTTACATAAAGCCCCTTTAAACATTGCAGGAAAACCTTTAATTCCCATTATTTCCAAATGTTCTGTATTATGTATTGAAGATGTTTGCAAACCTTCAATTTAATTATTCAAATGAGTGGCAGTGGTCTACTTTTCAAACTGGACATGGCCATTTCAAGGTTATGTGCCGGTTGTTTGGATGCTCTGATTTGCGGGATAAATGTTAGCTTACGTTTGGTCCTTGTGTGAGTGAAAGAGGTGCTTGTTGGTTTGATTGCTCCAAGCAATGGTGGAAAAAAACAACTTCAGGGACAAGCAGCAACTCCATTAATCACATGATTTGAAGGGTCATTCAGTAGATCTGTGTATTATTTACTGTTTTTGGGGTATTCTGGGTCTGGATACAGACTGTACAAAATGACCCAAATATTCTCTGATTTCTCTAACAATTACAGTAAAGCTGAATATAATGCCTAATTTTAGAGCTAATTTGGCAGGAACACGCACAAAGATAATTCCAATTTTACATGACATCCTGTAATAAAATCCTCAAAACACCCATCCTAATTTACCCATGCATATACAGTGCTGCTATTTTAACCCATTATTAGGTTAATTTGAGCTGTACTTCCGCCTGAATAAGGAGAAGAATAAAGAATTTCCTTTCATCTTGCAGAGCTCGCCTCTCTCTCCATCCAGTCTATTCTACAGTGACACTTTTAAAGTTTCATCTGTAAGACAATGCTCCTCAGGATAGAAGATCGTTTTGGAGACCATTCAAATGGAGATGGTTTGAGGCTAACCCATCCATCCTCATAAATAAAACTCTCTTGATCTCTTTTTATTGTGTGCGAGAATAAACAGCAAACCACCCTCGGCCTCCCCCTAAAATACTGATTCTATAGAAGCAAAGGAGCGATTCCTCGAATCTACCATTCCCAGTGTAGCACGCTTCAAAGACAGCTTTCATGTGTCAAACCCGGGAGGCTTCTTTTTCTCCGTCCTGTTCAACCTCGAACATCATTTGAGAGGATGTGAACTGACTTTTCACTATTCAGCCTCGAAGCCCTCCGTGTGCCATCCTTTACCTCTGGACTCTGCCATGTGGTGCTCGTTCCTGTCACTGTAAAGCTTGTTTGTGGAAGCGGCATCCTGGGAAAGCGGAGGTAGCCTCGGCAGCAGGAGATGAGACCACGCATTAAACATGCCCTCTCCGTGTACCTTCTTCATTTTTAATGGTCCAGTTGGCCAGGGGTCTGGGAGAGTGTAAACACGACTGGAACCCGAGGACGGTGACAACATAAGACAGGGAGGAGAAAGACACACCTTTTTTTTCTTTCGAAATCCAGAGTTCAGGTCTTCAAAGGCGACAGTTGGAGACGGGTGGGGAGAGATACTCTCTGTTAAAGGTCCAGTGTGAATGATTTAGGGGGATCTATTGGCAGAAATGGCTGACTACCCAAAGGTATAAAGCACACCGCCAATCAGAGAATCCAATGGCGACAGCCAACCTCCTCAGACTTGGCATGTTGAATAGGAGCATACAACGTCCGTGCGGCTCCGAAAGCTTCCAACGCGTTGAACACACCGAACATATTTGTTCCTGACCTCGTCCGAGTCTCCCCAAGCGCTTCAGACGTCCAACGGTTGGGCCAGTGTGTTTCTGCCTTAAGCGTAGCCACACACAAGTCTTCATGACGGAGCTGACAAATCTTAATTTCACCCATTTATTCTGGCTTTTTTGGCAAATGTGTAAACGTCTGAACTAAGACCTGTTGTGTCACCTCTTCCATTGCCAAGTCTCTACAGTATCCCAGAACGGACAAATCAAACACTGGCTCTTGAGAGGGCCTTTTGCATTTTTAGCAGCCACCGTAGAGCAGGGTGAGGCGACGGGTTGAAAGCTTTCGTTGAGTTGATTACTTAAATCATCGCAAACGTTTCCAACAGTGCTCAAACCCAGATTTAAGGTAAAAGTGTGTTTCATTTGGTAGCCAGTAGATAGAGTGAGGATGGAACTACTTCGTCTATGAACATTTGAGACAGAATTACTCTGGTTCTTTCTTCTTTTTCTTCTCTCATCTCTGTAACGTTAAGATAATAAAACCGGCAATAGCCAAGTTTTCTTGATACACAAAAGCAGTTTTAAATGGAAAAAGGTTCTTAGGAGGTCACTCAGTTCAATTATTGCAACTGGAAAAACAAATATATGTTGACAAAATATGTTCATGACTTGTTTAAGATGGATTCACAGGCCCTGAGAAGTTAATTCAAAGATGTCAGCGCTCTGCCCACTCTTTCTTTAATATACTGCCGCTGCACTAATAATTTGCAAACACCGCTGCTCATAAAGCATCTCATGAACCCTCCGACCCAACACTGCACCCGTGGCCCCATCTAACCTTTATCGTCGCTCCCCAATCTCTGTTCTATTGAACCCGGCGTAACACGGTTGGAGCGTATCGACTCTGAATGTTTTGACATCATAAATCTGTTCAATGTGAGCCGACTGACAGGAGGAAGCAGCGTGCACTCCATACTGAAGCCGAAGCATGATTTTCATATTTCAAACTTTGTATGGATTTATGTGTAATATCCTCTCGCGCATGGTAATAGGAAGTGAGGGGAAAGGAGATTATTTTTTTATTTGCTGGTCTTTGATGCAGGGGTCTGTAAGGTGCTTTTCCTTTTTGTCTGCCAAGCACCAGAAAGCTTTATTTTTTCTCTGACAGCACTCTCTACTCCATCTGCCTGCCTATATATTCAAGTGTGCTATTTCAAGCAGAATTTGCATTTTTGTGCTATATTCCTGCTGCATGTCGACGCCCTTGTGCCGCGATCGCCACCCCTCCTGTGAGCCTGGCCGGCAGCTGAAGAAGTGAGCGTGAACAATTAAAGGAAAAAGGAGATGATTGTGTAACAAATCACATATTTAATGAGCCGTTTTCATTTCTGGAGCACGCGTAATACGCTCAGGACCAGTCGCATTTGTTGCCCCCAACTAAACACTTAAGTGTCCGGTCGTCATGTTGATGGATGTAGCGTGAAAGAGGAGTGAAAATGATTTACTAAGGGAGAGACTCAGCCCCTACATTCTCTGCTCATCGCTGCCGTTTGAAAGAGAAAAGAAAATCCCATAGAAGGATTTCAACCTCCTCGGCTCGTGGTCATGAAAGAGACAGAGAGACAGTGAGTGCTCCGTGCCATCTTGAGCACCAAAGTCAGCAATTTTTATAAAAATGTACGAGTCATATACGGGGCTTGATGTACTGCCAGCTGCACACATTTCTGTCTCTCTCTCTCTCTCTACACAGACGGAAATCACATTTGATCCAATTTGATAACAGAACTGGGTCATGATTTGAGAAATGTTCCTCACACCACAGCAGGGACACACACAACACACACATGCAGACACACAACACCCTCTCTGCCAGCTTACTCTATGGCCTGCCAGCAGCTCCTCCGTTGCCAATTAATTTTATTGGGAGTTAATCATATTATTTATGGTCATTAAGAACAAGAAGTCCTCTCAGGCTCGGCACTGTCAACTCAAATGAAAGATCTCGGTGTAATTCTGTGGCCGTGAAGGGAAGCATTTGCCGTTTGGATTCAATAGCTTATGAATTTAGGTGTGAAATTAGACATTCAATGAGGTCAAAGTGCAGGCTGTCAGCTTTAAATTTCGGGATTTTTGGTACACAGTCTGGCAGACAGACAAAATAACCATTTCATGTTTTTACCTTACAGTGTCTCTGTCAAACCCTCCACCATCTTGGTCCAGACTGAAATGGCTCATCGACTGTTGGATGGACCGACATGAAGTTTTTTTGCAATTTCCACTTTTTTGTGACTTTGGCAACTCCCCAACATTTCATATTGTAGCACCACTATCAGGTCCATTACTTTGTTTTATGAGCAAATGTTAGCTTGCTAAACTAAGATGGAAAACATGCTTAAAGGGATAGTTCAGGTTTTTTGAGGTGGGGTCATATAAAATACATATCTATAGTCGGTCTGTTCCCTACCGTAATTGCCGATCAGCGCAGCCTCAGTTTGGAGAAGCAGAGAGCCGCTCCAGCCCAGACGCTCAGCTTTGTACTGCAGTGAACGGAGTCCAGATGAAAAGCAAATTTTAAGCACCTAAAACAAGGCCCACCTAAAAAAATCTATATCAGTTCAAGTGTACGTTGTATAGAGAAAATTCACACCGCTTTACATCGCCATCAGACCGCCCTTTCTTTTGGCACTACATTTTCTCAACCGTAGAACCTCCGTATCCCTACGCATTAGCGGGCCGTTGCGCTAATGCGTAGGGATACGGAGGTTCTACGGTCTGTGTCTGAAATTGTTAAGTTTCGTTTTG
Organism: Spondyliosoma cantharus; assembly: GCA_900302685.1. NCBI lineage: Eukaryota > Metazoa > Chordata > Actinopteri > Spariformes > Sparidae > Spondyliosoma > Spondyliosoma cantharus. The sequence continues at coordinate 13,351 of OMLP01001966.1, forward strand.
ATCGAAAGTAAACAGAGTTGCGTGCATAAACCTCTCGTCCAGCAACTGGGCCTCACACTGTATTTCGCCGCTCGCAGATCACCTGTTGCGCTAATACGTAGGGATACGGAGATTCTACGGTTGACAAAATGTAGTGCCAAAAGAAAGGGCGGTCTGACGGCGATGTAAAGCG
>OMLP01001967.1:3453-35928 GCA_900302685.1 Spondyliosoma cantharus
ATAAAAAAAAGAATATAATAAAAGGAAAGAAATAGAAATAGACTCATATATACATAATGTACAAATATATTATGAACAGTGTGGCAGTGAATTGTTGCTGATAAATAATAAATATGGGTTTGAAAATTGCCCAGTTATACAAACCAAATATTACATATTTAATAATATAAAAATACAGTACTAAACCACTGGCTGAGTGTGGCCCCAGTTTATTCATCTCACACATAGCTGCTGATAGCATTAGCATTTAGCAAGCCTGATCAGTGACAGACAGCAACATACGTAGAATAAGTCTGCTTCATGACTTATTCTACTAAAGTTAACACAACTCATGAGCCTGCTGATACTGTAGCTGTGCTGTATTCAGAGCATATGAACAGAAATTAAATTATAGTTATATTAAATTTAAGTACCAATTTATTGTATATACAAGTTTGACTTTGCTTTATTTAGACATGTAGAAAGTATTTCATCATGCTTACCTGGCTGATTTAATGAGGTCACTTAGTCCACATTATTGGCCTCAGAAATAATAAATTGAGTTATGTATGCTGTGTTATTTTTATTTTTTTGTATGTCACAGTCAAACATGTGTCAGCCAACATCACAAATGAACAGTGACTCATGGAAAGGTGAAATATAAAAAAATATATATGAGAGTCCTAAAAATGCCCCGTATGATTAAGAGTACCCTTTCATCCTTTCCCATAACGGTGCCACTTCCATCCCCCAGGCTACTGTAGTCTTTCGCTTTGTAGGTGAGAAAAATATAGTGTCAGAAAAAGTCCACAGCCTGGAGGTGGAGGAAATGTTGACACCGCGCAGCCAGCAGCAGGAGAAAATGTCAACGCCACAGAAAAAACCCTGTCACAAAGGGAAAATAAAGAAATAAAATAAAACAGAAAGGTGTTAAGTTAAAAAAGTTTCAGGATTGGAGGACCCTCTTGTCTGAAAATAACACCATCTCAGACAATAAGCTCTTTTTCTGAGGGTGGGAAATGCTCCTTCGAGTCATATAAAAAAAAAAAAAGGTCTTATCCAACCTTTGCATCGACACTTTAATGTCTCACATCTGATGGTGGAGCAACAACCGTGGTAAAGTCCAAAAATTTTGCAAAGGTCACAACAGGATTAATGCTTTTTCAATGTGTCTGCTTCAGTGCCTAGTGGCGTTGATGTTTGTTGTCTAGTGTTGAGATGAATCAGCTGTATGTGTGTGTGAACCTCTCTGAACTTGAGCTGTTTGTTGTTTGTCCAGATGAAGTGCTGTAAGTATTGGCCTGATGACACTGAGCTCTACGGCGACATCAAGATAACGCTGCTGAAGACGGAAACACTGGCAGAATACACCGTGCGCACCTTTGCCATGGAGAGGGTGAGTCATGCTCTCACATTTTTTTTTTTTCAATCTCAGCTCTCGCATATAGCTTCTGTATCACGCATACCTACTGATACGTGTCTCATCTAGCTTCACATTTGTTTAATTAGATTCTATTTGTGGATTCTCTTATAGAATATAAGCAACTCATTTAAATGTGTCCCACTGTTTCTTCCAGAGAGGTTACCCTGCTAAACATGAGGTGTGCCAGTTCCATTTCACCTCCTGGCCTGAGCACGGTGTGCCATACCACGCCACCGGCCTGCTGGCTTTCCTGCGCAGGGTCAAGGCCTCAACACCTCCCGACGCTGGGCCTGTGGTGGTGCACTGCAGGTAGCTCACCACTTTCTATCCCGATAATGACCTTAACACCTCACAGATGTAGGTGCTTGAAATAATTCCGGCCTTGGATATGCTGATACTTTTTAATAACCATATTCCTTTGATGGTAACACTTAATTTCCCCTGTTTATTTCTACTTCAGCTTGTGTTCTCTTTACATTTCCCAAAATATATTTTAATGCCTTGGTGCTATATTTGTGTAGGTGGAGAGCACAATACTGCTGCACTAAGGCAGAAGGTTGTAACTTCGATTTTGGGCGGAAATTAATTATTGTCATTTTTAGGACAATAAACATGCCAAGGGGAAACTGTGGCAGAAGCCCTTAACGTCAGATACTGCTCTATGCCTTTGTTTCACGCTGCTCCCGAACACATGAATGAAGTTATGGTCCAGTAATAGCTAGCGGCAGCCTTTAGCTAGCAATGCAAACTAGTAGGCTAACCTACTTCACAAGCTAGACACAAACACTTTACAAGCCATAATCAACAACTTATCCAGTAACAAGCGGTGCATTAGAGCATGGCTTGTAGGATATCTTAATTCACAACCCATAGTACAAGGCTACCCATACAACTGAAATAAAATGTGCTTCTCATAGGCTAGCTCTCGCCTGCCAATGACAGTCCACTGACTGAAAACTACGCGAGTTGGTTGGAGCCGCAACGACACGCCTTCCACGCACACCCCCACACACCAGCAGCAGGAATGTAGTAATTTACATAGTCAAAACTCCCAGGTTGTCAGCAACAGGCTGTCAATTCTATCTGTGTGATCCTAGAGTTTAGTGTAGCAGTGGGTTGGTGGAGGCAGTTTCCTTAGCTCGATGTCACGTCTTGATTTGCCAAAAAATAAAATAAAATTGAGCATTGGACGAATCCACCATGTGACTCATTGATGTCATAGGTGTCACGTTGTAAAATACATCAACACAGTGTTTATTCGTAATTTTTGAAAAGACCTACACACATCATCAACGTTTATTCCTGTATATATGATAATAATGCAAATACTGCAAGTAAAATCCCAAGAAGTTTTCAGCAGACTGGCTTTCAACATTATGATGCTACAATGGGATGATTATGAAATATATTTGCTGTTCTAGGCTACTGGTTATCCAAATAAACAATGAGTCTAAATTTGTGCCTCATATCCAAACAGAAGAACATGTTTTATATGCATTAAAACATCAAAACACTCTCATTGTAAATACTGACGTCTGTCAGAGAGAGTGTGCGAAAAAATCATGCGACTGCCTGTGTGGTACTAGTATGAGTATGAAATACAGAAAAAACTTATTGATCTATAATTTTTTTCATATGATGTTGATACATGTAAAGCCATTTTATCATAGTGAGTCCAATAGGGTCAATATTGCTTAAATTTTAAGTGAAAGTTATCATTGTTATCATAACATTGTGCTATAAAATAGAAGTTAAGGTCTTTTGCCTTGGTATGACCAATTGTCATTTTGTGGGCAATGCTAAGGCAGAATACAATTGTCAATTGTCTCAATTGTCAGGACATTAAGATAACTTTAAAGTCATTTTTCTCAGTTTCACACTCTGGAGAGTTAAGGTCTTTTGCCTTAGTAGGGCAGAATAGTGACAACAACAAATCCCAGAACTTCAAAAAGACGGTCTAACAGGATGTTGTATTTCACACATAACCAGCAAGAAATTCACAAAAAAAGTGCCATTTTTGACAATCAAGGATAGTGTCCCTTTTCAGTGAATGACTTTCATTCGCTGTTGGACACTGGTGTAACAAAATAAGCAATTTCTCACAAGGCAATTTCTGCCCAACTGTTGATATGTGCAATTTAAGTATTGCATTATGAAAAATAAAATAAAAACCTGAGTGCAAACATTAAAAAAAAACATTAAAATATTGTAAACAAAAATGTGCTTGGTTGAGTCGCTTAAAAGCGAATAGACACAATATTCTATAATACCTCTGTGTTTGTGACAGTAGATCTGTAATTTTAGCATGAATACAAAACTCAAATTTGTACTATTAAATCCATCTGCTGCTTCCATAATAAGCAATCTGTACAAGTGATGTAGCCTATATTCATGCAAATCCTTTGGTAACCATGGAGATACATTTGCCTGTAAGCATGTGCGTGCGCATTTTTCCAGATCAATCAGTCAAAAGAAGTTAAAACTCCAGTGTGTCGTGCTTGTATCCTACTCAGACGGGAACACCCGGGGCTAAAGCCAATGCATGGTAGCACAAAAGACTGCAGTTCCTCAAAGGGCCACTTGAGGGAGGGTACAGAAGCGAGTCAAGCTCCATCAGAGCCAATGTGTATGCACAACTTTACAGCCTGAATAGATAAGCTAATTCCAGTCAACTTCTCCTCTGTTCATGATGTCAGTGCCTTTTTGAGAAGTTTTAATGCAGATATCGGACAAACAATATGTAATTCTGTGCAGTTAATTAGAGTAAAAGTGGAGGGACAGACGCTAGTGTTTTGGACTAATGAGCGTTAACAGACGGCAGCTGGAGCCAGCGAGTCTGGAGTTTTTATTTTTACTTTTGGGATTCAAAAGTGGATTTATGGTCGCCTCTTGCCATAACTAGCTATGGAGGTGCCAAAATCCATTGTAATGTACTGTAACTCTCTCTGAATTGACTGCTGAATGAAAGGTATAGAAAGAAACATTAAGAAACGGGTATCTGGTCGAACACATACCCTTATGCCAGTTTGCTCCACAGTTCACTCCATGCTCCACCTCTTTGCCCATTTTTGATTAGCCAGGGGTTCGGTGGAGTCAGGCACCGGCAAGTTGGTGACAGCCAGCATGATCCACATTCGGCTTCATTTGGGCTCCCGTGGGTGTCGTCACATTGGCTCTGTCCATTATTTTATACAGTCAATGATCCTACTCTCAGTTTCTTGGAACTGCATTAAGTCATAAAACTGCTCTACAAGGCCCCTCTGCTCTGTCCTGTCTCTACACTCATGTCATTATAACAGGCAGTTAATTTACAGTCTAATAATACTAACAAAGCTCCTATTAACGTGCAGCATGACATTCCGCCAGATATCAATTTGATTGCCTGACATGGGCCCATGTAGTGGTGATGATGAGAGTCAAAAATATCAATGAGATCCCTGCCTCTAGCACTGGAAGCAAACAGGCAAAAAGACAACAACTTCTTTTAGTGGTCTGGACTAATTTAGCTTAAGTACAGGTGTGACAGCTCCCTGCTTAAATCATTAAAGATATAAGTGTCTGAAACAAATAGACCTTTGTTATGTAGTTTGTTTTGTTGTGTGCCTGCATTACCTGAAACGTTCCCAGCAATGTTGAAGCCCAGAGAACTCGTTATTTTACTTATTGTTGTATTCATGGTTCAGTATCTTGAAATTATATTTCAAACATCTAATAGAAATACATTTGAGTTTAAGAGAATGATGTCAAAAGTAAAGAAAACAAAATGTGTAAGTGATCTTAGTATGTGTGGCTCGGTTTTCTTTTTATAGATCATGAGTCTCCCACTTTTTTTTATTTCTGTATATTCTACCTGTCATAACATGATTACAGTGTGCATTATGTGTCAGTCAGCCCACTAAATATAGTGCTGCCTGCCAAAAAATTGCATTGTTTTTAAGGTCAAGAAAGGGTGAAAAATACGAACAAATACCATAGGTTCGCTGATGGTTTTTAATCATCACGAAGATGCTGAGATTTATTGTAGACGTATTTCTTTTTAATTTCAATATTAACCATCTGATGGTGGCTTCTAATTCTGATCAAGTACCAACCCTGTTGCATCTTATCATAAATAATGGGTTTGTTTAACAATATTGATGTGCTGCAGACAAACTGTTTTTCTGTTTGCTGGCGAAAAACAAGGCAGTACTATGAAGACAGATGTATTTTTAAAACATCCCAGTGCAGAACCTCAGGTGGTTTTAAAATAACCTAGCCTTACCTGGGGAGGGCTGAGGCATTCGTAAACACCCACACATGCCTTACCGCGGTGTTAGAACCCAGACAGGGCAGGCAGAGGTCTGCACAAATTTCTAACTGAAAGGTTTTTCACTTTCAAACTTCAACTTTGACTATTTTTTTTGTCAGAACATAATGGTCACTGTATTCCCTGTCTTTCTTCCCAGAACAAAGCCTCTTATTATACTTGACTTTGGGCAGAGTATCTCGATCATTACTTAAGGCTCCCCGCTGAGACTTTTTCATTTCAGCTGTGTATTCAGTTTGTCGATTCTCTCCTCTCTCCTTTTGCAACAGTATGGGGGCAGGCAGGACTGGCTGCTACATTGTGCTGGATGTCATGCTGGATATGGCTGAGTGCGAAGGAGTGGTGGACATCTACAACTGTGTCAAGACCCTCTGCTCTAGACGCATCAACATGATCCAGACTGAAGTGAGTGGGAGGGCTGACACTGTTATCCATAAGCTCACACGTTTTATCTTCACAATATAATAGACAAAATTACTTAAATAAATATTCGACCATTTTTCTGCTTTGAATGCTTGAATGCTCAGAATTCTACACTTTGAGGCTGGAAAAGCCTCTAAAACAGCATTTCTACAACCATGGGCAGCAGTGGAGGAATCAGATACAGTAGCCACATTACAATGAAATAGTATTCTGGTACAAGTTAAACTTCTAGGTTCAAAAACTCAAATGTTAATAGGAAAAGTAGTTAGAGCGGCATTATTTGTAACCCAATCGCCAGAATAAATGTTGGTGGTGTTGTGTTCTGTTGAAACTGGACAGTTCTTTATGTTGCAACTTTATATTTCTTTGGGTTGATTTTCATCTTAATTTTGGGACAACACTGTGCTTATGATCTGGTTAGGTTTAGGTAAAAAAAAAATATCATGGGGTAAAGGTCAGGAAAATATCATGTTTTGTGCTTAAAATACCGGGTTTATAAATGTTATAACAGTAGTCACGGGCTTGGCAGCTGTTAGTGAGCTTATATATGTGATTGTGGTATTGTAGAAATGTCAACATGTTCTGTATGACATGTACACATTTTTACCGTGGTTTGCAGAAACATTCACTGCCAACATTCTATTCTGGCAACTGAGCTGTGATTTGTCCTGAGAAATGTGAGTGCACTCTCCTCTTTGCTCTGTTTTGGTCTCCACCAACTCAGAGAACATATCTATGTCTTTACTGCGGTTGCTACATGTTCCAATGTTTTCAGCTGCTAGCTGCCAAATATGTCTTTAGGATGTTTGGTAATGCGTAAATAGCATACAGTGGGCATATCATAGCTTTTACAAAAACAACTACTAACTTTAGTCTGAAGAAAGGTTGATAAGAGCAGTGTTGCGACAAATCAAAACAGTTAGGCTAGCAAAAAGGCTAAGAAGTTCAATAGTATTAGCGGCTGCTAGCTTTGTCTGTTTGGCATATGGTTTAGCATACTCTGTGTTCATCTGGACATTTTTCACTGAGATTTGTGACCGGAAACGGAGTCAAAGGGTGTGGGCTGTAAAGCCAAAGCAAAGAGCTAAAAGAGTCTAAATGACTCTGTAGAGGTGAGGGGAATGGCAGAGTACGGGTGATCATTAGATTGTCTGATTTGCCACTACAAGCAAAACATTTCGCACTAAACATTGATTCACTGTTAGTATTAAAAATGGTTGATTAGTGTATGATAATTAAAAAAAAACAAAAACACTCATTAAACTGGCCCCTCTGCACATTTAAATTCATTTTATCACTGGATTATTTAGTACATGTAATTAATTGATGCTCCGGGAGGAGCTAATTTGAATTGTTTTTCCATTTATTTGGCATGGTTTGTTAACAGCATTGTTTTTTTATGAGTTTTAACATGGTATCTCATCTACTTAAAATTTGTATTAAGTACAGTGTGAAAATTTACTCAGTTTGTTAGTGAAAGCCAAAATGATGTGTGGAGTATAATGTTTCTGATATAAAGGTAATTTAGTATAACTCATTTGAAAATCATACACTTCCAAAGAAGAAGTCATATCAGTGCAAAAGAAAACTGTCAAGTTGATACACAAGTACCAACTCTTCATATAATAAGATACTTTCCTTAAAAAAATACAGATATAAATAAACACACAATTTGTAGTAATGCTGTTTAAATTGTACATAATGTGAACTTCCAATCTTCAAATAAACAAGCCAGAGAAAGACATTAATTATTGGGGTAAATAAAACTGTTAACTGTTGGAAAATATTTAAAAAGCGTTCTCTTGACAATGAGTCTGGAAGTGGTGTCTGTGGAGAAATACAAAAACAATAGTATTTATCTCCTTTTAATTTCATCTTTTCACCTCTCAGCTGAAGCTGCTTTACCAGTTGAGTACACATTTCTGCAATTACAGAGCATAATAAGAAATTCTAAATAAGTTGGACGAGGGACAGTTTTACGCCTGTAATTTTGAATGTACCCGAGCCTCTTTGATCTTTTGTTTGGTTGGATGTCAAAACAAATTTCTTGGTTTCCTTGTTAATTGCTCAGCTAATGACATTATTTAAACATTGTGTGTGGGCAGTGTTTTTCTACTCTGATGTCTGATTTCTGCACTTTTTCACCAGATTTATATAAAATGTCTCTGCTCAGAAACAATACCTAAGAGTGGGCATGACGGTGGGAAGTATGGTTTGACAGCTATTACTATTTGTCAACATTCAGCGGCAGTAATTAAATTCAGTATTGTCCTCACAAGTGGCCAATTAACAGTTAGGAGGCTCATAAGTGCAGCGAGGGCTTTGTGTGACTTTGTAATTTTCCCCCGCTGTCCATCTCTCAGGAGCAGTATGTGTTCATCCATGATGCCATCCTGGAGGCTTGTCTGTGTGGAGAGACTGCCATCCCCGTTAATGAGTTTGCGCTCACCTATAAGGAGATGCTGAAGGTTGACTCTCAGAGCAACACATCGCAGCTCAGAGAGGAGTTTCAGGTAAGGCACACAAACGCACCACATTTGTATATATAGGTTTGTATGAGTGTCTATACGATAATTTCTGATTGACTTCACTTCCTGACCAATTGTTCAAACCCTAAAGCTAAATCTGTTGTGTCCGTACGTTTCTGTTGTTTGTCTTGATTGAGGTATCATGTCCCAGCAACAGTTCAGCCACATGGTGACACCAATTTACTTAATCACACAAAATACTCTCAGTCGCCAGTTAATTACATCTAAGGTATGCCGAGCTAAAACCAATACAATCTAATGCAATGAATCAGTTGTACTGTGTTAAACTGACAAGTGTTTCTATTATTTTGTCCAGTGCATTTATATCAGTGAGGGTAGGCTAAATATCAGAAACAACTCTCTGTACCATGTGGGTTTTTTTTCATACAAATGTGCCTGCTCAGTTTAACTCGGCACGTTAGTCCAGCGTGGCAGGGATTTGTATTTCCATTAAAACAGGACTACCTACTTGAAGTAGAGTATAACCGCTAACAAAGTTCTGCTTATTCAGTTATAATCACATTTTATTTCCTATAAATTCTTCACAATGAAAGACCACTGTTAATTTGGCATTTTAAAGCTTTTCATTATCAAGAAAAATCAAGAAATGTTTGTTTTTTTTAAAAAAAAATTATCAGCAGTAACTTAACAGCTGAAAGCACAAATAATGAAATGGCAGATATCTGAAAGCACAAACAGGCACACTGGAGAGAAAACTAAACTTCCAACCGGTTTCACTCAGAAAAGCTGAAAGTACCAGTGGAAAGGCTCCAATGAAGTTCTATCCGGCTCAGTTTTAGCTAGGTGTACCTTATGAATTGGGAGCTGAGTGTGATTGGGTATACTATAAGATGAGTAATTTATCAGCATCTGGTTCCAGTCCTCTTCATTGTTTCCACAGTGCAAAGGCTTCTTATAATGACAAAATAAACAATGAACGCTATTTAGCCTCATGTATTTGGGGTTTTTGACTCATGTTGCTGTCACAGTTAAGTGCATCATCCACTGTGAACGTTGGGAAAAATCGCAACCTTGGCAACTGCTCCGAGTTGAACGGACTTGTCAGCTAGAAAGGTGAAGAAATGATACCCAGAGCTTTGAAACTGAATAATGCAGAGACAGTAAGTCCGACCACAGCTGGCTCTTAGAGTCAGTCTTACTGGATGAAACGTGTCAACAGGAGTCACACTGGAGATGTCTGTGTTATAGGGTGTGATTCATAGTTGAGAATCATATTTCTCATACTGATATCACCACAGTAACACTAGACAGATGTACAGTGCAGATCAGGCTGTATGGTGCTGTAATTATATACCCCATGTACTATTTGACACGGTGCAGCAGTAGAAGTGCTCCTCTAGCAGTCTTCATGTTGTGTGCGCTCTCAACAATCTGAAAAGAAAACAGATGCAGGTTAAGCTGTTCATCACAGTTCTTGTGGTCTCGTGGTGAAGTCACATTTTTTTCAGAGATGCACATAGGCTACGTCACACTTTTCAGCTTTTATTTTATTTGATGTTTATTTTGCACAAATATATAGCATAAACTGAATTCCAGAAACTACAGCATCTATAACACTAAGCTAATTTACAATGTGAATCCGTAAATTGGTCCTTAAAATGCCTAAAACATAAAACTCAACAACAAATATGAGCAAATACCACAAACTGAACAATATAAGATACCGACTTTAGTTCAATATAGTAAAATGGTCATGACTACATGACTAATCCCTCTTAAAAAACAGTTTTAGTTTGGGTTCAAAGTGATCCCAGTCAGGATCCAGTTTGAGTTCTTTGCAGGTAGCAAAATCTACACGTGGATCCCCCATATAGAAAGGCTGTGAGGATTCCCATTGAGTGCTCCACCTGTTGTTTTTTGTGTGTAAATGATTTATACTTTCCAAAAGTTTTGGAACCAGTCCAGTAGATCATCTCAGCTGCCAGCCACAACACAGCTGCAGTGTAATCCATTGGGTCAACTCTGACCGTCAGCGTATCGTCCACTAACAGTGCTTGGTTTGGCTGATAGGCTGACATTCTGAGTGTCTGACAACCTCACAAAATAAATTCCTCTGGAGATAGACCTTTTTGTAAAATAATAAGCAGAAATACAATTCTCGTTGAAGATGAAGCCTCTCTGTGAACTCTTGCAAGGTGAGTTGTTGGAGGAAGATGGGTGTGGAAACTGGAGCTGAATAGGAGTTTGAAGATAATGTAGACAAACTGCCAGCAAGATATTTATTTACAAAGTGATGGCTGATTTTGACAATCTAGATGAGGCAATAACTGTAACAACTCACCTCATAAGATTTACTTCTCCTTGAACAAGACTTGTGTTTCTTGTAACAGAGGATCCTGTTGTTTATCAGAAAGGTCTCTCTCTGTGGAAATCATTTCAGTAATGTTGTCAGACACTCAGAATAACAACCTCAGCCTGTCAGTGGCAAAAACAAACACTTTTATTGGACGTAACTTTGACAGTCGGAGGAGATGAGGTGATCCGAAAATATCTAAATCCCCCTTTAAGAACATGGCAATGATGTCATCTGATTGACTTCCCAATATGGTAGCTACATATCCAGGGCTGCAGCTATGCCTCAAATGCACAACTGTAAATTAACTGTTAATGTGTACACTAACAGCACTCCTCCATACAGACATTTGACATTTGAAGACTGAATGCGCTCCATCACCTTTTACTACTGTAATCTCTAAATCTTAAAAGTCACTCTGCTGGTGGCTCAAAAAGTCGGTTAATACACAAAGTCGGTTAATACACACCATTCCTGCTATTTTTATTCTGCACAAAACCTTCCCACTGCTTGCCTTTTTTTCATTTAGCCAAATATCCATTTCATATTCATTTTGATCAGCAGAAAAGGTTTTTGATTGCGCCTAAGAACATCTATTTGTCTTTTATGTAATGCTACTGACTCGTCCAGTTAATGTGAGTTATAATGATGTTATTGATCGCTGACCTTTGGCTAGAATAATTAGACTTTTTCCTTCTCCACACGCAGCACAATAACCTTCCCTCAGTGGTGCTCACAGTCGTCCAATAAGACAGACTCATTATTGCAACTTGTAGCCAAGACGCAATATTCCAGTTACGAGCTGGAATGTTCTATTCATTTTGTCGACACCAATAGGGAGTCATTCACAATATGAAGCAAGTTAGATAATCAGTTCGCTTCAATTTCCATTGCTTCCTAATATGCTTATTCATAATGTATGAGATTGCACTAAATATGTTTTTATCCATTAAGCCTTGTGGGGGTTTTGATGATTAATGTGTTGAAAAGTTTTCCCAGAGATGATTGGAGATAGTTGTGCTTGTCAAGTATTGACAGTCAGGCAGTTTGAGTGGAGAATGTTATCACTGCCTCTGTCCATCTCGCTTTGATCCCATTTCTGTTCCGCTACGTCTGCCTCCTCTTATCACTATCTTCATTCTCACTCTCTCATTTTATCTCTGCATCTAAAAAAATTAACACACTCTCAAACACACATGCCAACCTTTCTAATTATCTCTTCTGCACACTCCCGCCATCTTCACTTTGCCACTCCTCCTCCACCTCCTCCTCCTCCTCCTACTCCTCCCGCAGACTCTGAACTCAGTGACTCCTCACCTGGATGTGGAGGAGTGCAGCATCTCTCTGATGCCCCGGAACCGCGAGAAGAACCGCAGTATGGACGTCCTGCCGCCGGACCGCTCCCTGGCCTTCCTCGTCACCACAGAGGGAGAAAGCAGCAACTACATCAACGCAGCCCTCGCCGACAGCTTCCTCCGGCCCGCCGCCTTCGTGGTTACGCCGCATCCACTGCCAGGAACAACCACTGACTTCTGGAGGCTCGTGTACGACTATGGCTGCACCTCGGTGGTGATGCTCAATCAGCTCAACCAGTCCAACTCTGCCTGGGTAAGAGGAGCTGTCAAGTCAGCTGGATATAATTCTGTCAACACACAACCAAGACGAAGTCACTTTGTTACTAATCTTATTAGCTTGAGCTCTAACTTCTACCTTATCAGCTCAACTCTTTTACGTAAGCCATGGGCAGCCTCTGTGTGACAGCATCTGCAGCACAGCTGGATTTTGATTAGTGACACACAGTGTCTTTAGATACATCCTAATAAAACAGACTTTACCGCAGTGTGATACCATAGCAAGCTTTCTTCACATTTTCTGAAATATGACCCCATTTTTAGGACCCCAAATTCTCAAGACTCCCAACAAAGAGGTGTCATGTTAATGTGCCAGTGGTATCATTTTGTTAATCATTTCGTACTAAATGTTGTAATGGAAAAATGTGTTTCAAGTCTGTTTAAGGGGACACATGACAGGTGAAGAGGGTAGCATTTTTAACTATTAGGTATCACAATAAACTGTCCCAGTTGATCACTTACAATGTGACAAATTTGTTTTTCATATTACAAGCTTCTGAAATTGAACATTTTGGCGACTAATGAGGCATTATCTATTTAAAAATGCACTGATTTGAATACATTTCTGGAAGAGAAATTTGAATAATGGATAAAGCCACATTCAAAAGTCTGTTGAAATATTAGAATCATGGGTCCATTTTGGGTATCTCTTTTTTTATCAATTCATAAATAAATAAAAATACTGTATGAATAGATATCAGCATGAAACTCCAGGTCGATTATCTTAGACTATTTATCCAATTAAGTCTGTGCTTATATATGTGCTTGTATTAATGCCCACAACAGAAGTCTGATCTCAAATAAACACCTAAATGTGCATATTGGATATTTTGTTTCCACTGGTCTGAAAGAAGACATAAAAACAGCCCCAAATCCTGAAAAAGTGATGTTTTCACCTGCAGTGTCTTCCCTTGATAAACCTTTTTATTATTCATCCATCTTATTGCAGTTTAACGTCTGCCACTGGAGCAGCTTTTCCTCTGAGAAATGTACAGCATGTATCCCCTAAAGAAGATATGGGGAGTGTTGAGCGTCGGGGGCCTATTTCCTGCCACTTCCTGCCACTGTAAGGCAAACAGTAATTTGAAGAGAAGAGAAAAAGTAGAGGAAAAAAAGAAAGAAAGAAAGAGCTGTCAGGCACACACTTCTTGTCCACTTAGCTAGAGCACTTTCCTGCATAGTGTGATACCTCCTCCCTCAGAAATAAAAAAAAAACGCCTTGTAGGTCTGGGTATTCTCAAACATGAGGAGCTCTTTGATTGCCGTGTAGAAGGCAAAATACACTTGTATTCCATCTCAGAACAGCTCTTCCTCAGCCTGACATGGACTCTATTTAGTTTTCTTGCTCTCATAAATGTCACCAAAAAGATCATTTTTGGACATTGAAATGAGTCAAAACATCATGAACATATATATTAATTGTAGGACAAACAGGTCTCTTTTCATAATCCTGTGAAGCTTATAAATAAGACTCATCAAACCCTGCACTGACAAATGACTCTGATGAGTCAAGCTAACATGACACATCTGGGCTGCTCACAAAAGATCTTATTTTACCAGTCAGGAGTCTGGCACTAAGAGTTCCCTCCTAAGAGCTCTTCACGAAGCTGCTGAGAGCAACTTTTAGCAGGGAAACAAAGAGAACTGCCGAGCTCCCCGGAGCCGAGAAACAACATGTGGTGCTCCTGAGCTGATGTTCCTGAGCTGGTGCAGTACATGTGTTAAAATACAAAACATGAAGTGTTGTCACATCTGTTGTAAGAGGGTATACACTTTTAGAACAAATGTGTTGAAGACATTAGCAAGCATCAGCATATTACAAAAAAAAACGTACATATGTTGATGATTTCAACCCCCGTGTGTGTTTGTTAGGCTTGTTGTTTTGCTTTTTTAAAATCATAAATTAATGATGAAGTTTATAAAACAATGCAAAATGCCCATCCTTTTTTTTCAAAGAGCCTTAGGTTTCGCTAGTTTTTATATTTTGAAAAAGATAGTAAAACTGCAGTGATTTAAAGCAGAGAGCATTGCAATGAGGAGGTGGAAGAGGGATGCAGAGACGGAGCACAATCAGGAGATTGCAGCCTGCTGTGATTATTTTGTTGCTTTTCCGGCCTCGGCTAGACGTTAAGGTTGCTTTGTAATGTCGCTTTTCTGCTTTGAAATTCTGAGCAGCAGGTGAAAAAAAATGCAGCCAGTATTTTGACAGCTCACGGCATGTCGGACTTTATGACCTAGCTGGGTGGCGTGAATTGGACGAGACATGCGGCGTGTGTGACGTCTGCCTCACAACAGTTACAAACCACGTTAGCCATTTTTAACGTCAATGGCCGTGAAGAATAACTGTTATGGGGAGTCCAGCTTATCATCCTAGCATTGAGAAAGTACTGTCAAATTCACCGTCCAAATCTGAGAGAGGTCTGTGCAGCGTGGAGTTTGTCACGTTCTATACGTCCCCTGTCTTAGAACTACTATGTGAAAATGACATTTTTTGTCTAGATTACAGCACACATGTAATGCACTGCAGACAATTACATTTTGTTTTTGTAACACTTATATACTGAGTGGGTCACACAGATACTGGTAATGAAAAATATTCAGCTTTTATATTGCAAACTGTTGTAGCCTGATTTTGAGAGGACCTTCAGAGGTTTCTGTGAGGTAAGAATGTTCTTTAAATATGCAGGATCCCCTAATATTATTTATGTTTCATAATCACAGTGTGGTGGGCAGATTGACACAAAGGTAAACTGTACCGTTATGCATCTAAACAGTACAATATGATGCAGAACTTAAGTTTGTTTCAACCAAACAGTTTACCAGGAGGTTGTTTAAGAAGGTTGATATCCAATCTGCAAAACCTGCAGAAAAAGGGAATTACAAAAGGTCCAATGCCTCAAATCCACTTTATTTTCTCTATAATTTTGTACTGCATTACTGTGTTTTGATCATTTTTGAAAGACAGCAACTGTTGAAAACAAAAGCTGAAAAAAACCTCAGAGTATAATCGGACAATCAAATTCTATAATCAACACATCCCTACTCTACACTGTCTAGTGTCGAATAAAGGCACAAGATGTATTTAAAACCGTTAAACGGTGAACTGCTTCAGCTCGGCTTCTTCTCTTCTCACAAGTATGAACCCTGCATATGATTCAAAAATACCTGCAGGTTTTTTTTTTTTTTTTATGCCCGTATATAAACATGACATGCTCATATTATCATTCCTTGCGATGAAACACGTCGACAGCAGTAGTGACAACATGTCAGCCGTATCGCTCCTTCCTCCCAGATGAAAGTGACACACAGCGCAGTGACGACGGGTCATCACTGTCTGGCCTTTAACTGGTGCGCCGCCACCGGGATTCAATCGCGCGTTCGGGCCGTCTGTTTAATTTGCACAGGCTGTCGTGGCATTAACACATTCTTATCGTTTCCCCTCATGTTTGCCCATGCGTGGGTTTGTTCTGCCGTCTCCCTATCGCTGCTCTGTCACCGTGTCATGTTGAATTCTCGCTCAACATTTCCACCATGCCTGTCAGCTGCAACCTGTCCTTCTTCCTCTGTCACTCTCCTCTTGTTCTTCGTCTTCTATGTCTCTCGCTGGCAGTGGATTAACAGTCCACCTCCCGACACACACACAAACACACACACACACACACACACGCACACTCTCTCAGTTTGCCCTCCTGAGTTGGAGCTGCCCGTCTCCTGTCTGAATGTATAAATATTTATCTCGCCCCGTGCCCAATGTCACCTGTTAATACCCTTCTGTCACAGTGAAATGCCATCATCACTTCCTCCTGGAGGGCTCCCCTCAGTCCCAAAGTCACCGCGGAACACGTCAGCGTGTCAACACCGCTCCCTTGTGTTTTTTTCCCCCCGTCTTGTTGGCCGGGGGACGCGTCTTTGAAGCAGCGTTGATGGGGAGACCTTGGCTTTTCCGCGTGCACCAACCTCCAGGCTAACTTCCTGTTTATCCCTCCCAGGTGTAGCCAAGGTCTCCTCTTCCATTAATTTATAATGTGCTAATGGTAATGATTTGGACTAAATAATTCAAACTAGGTGACCGCAGCTTATGTGAAGGATTGCTCAGCGTGACGAGAGGCTTGTTTTTTTTCTTTTTGCTCATTTAATTTACGGTTGCTATTTGTAGATAATCATTGTCATTTAGGCTAATTGTCTCCGCTGTCAATACTCAGGTGTCTTGTTACTGGGCCTCACCATCACTGGCTGCTGACATAATGATTTGTCCTGCCTCAAGCAAACGTGGACTAATGACCTGTTATCTCTTCTCTCGCTCTTTCTCTTTCTCCTCAGCCTTGTCTGCAGTATTGGCCTGAACCGGGGCTGCAGCAGTTTGGGCCGATGACAGTAGAGCTTCTGTCCAGGACAGCCGACGATGATGTTATCATCCGCCTCTTCCGGGTTCAGAACATCACCCGGGTAGGTGGATCCACCACAAGTTTTTAAAAACCAGATCAGATATTTGACTTTCTTTTTTGACAATCCAAAAACAAACTGTACACATTGTTTGACAAAATAACTGGAGCACCTGTAAAAATCTACTGCAATCCAAATAAAGCATTGGAATAGCATATTGCAGTTCTACAACAAGTCTATTTCCATAGCCATAGCCACAGAATTAATTGTAGTTTTGTCACTACAACAGTCAATATGATTTTGAGTTTGGTTTTCTTCCTCCTGAATCCGAAACCTTACATTCTGGTTACACCTCAGCTTTCAAAAATCTTGACTTGTTGTTGAGATCGTGTCAGAGAGCTGTTGATTCATCTCTAATTGGAACATAATATCAGCTCTGGTTGTGTAATTTATGCTAACAAACTAATTGTGCTAGCTGACAAAGCGTCAAGCAAAAGCAGTGTCAGAGGAGCTAAGTGATTGTAGAGACAAAATGAGTGTTCTTCCCGCAGAAAACAATTAGGAAAACCGTTGATGAGGGGGCAGAGCAGGAGAATGTGGTTAGCTAGCCTGAGTGAGATTTTGATGACAGATCTTGACAGGTATCATAAATTTAGATACGAGATGAGTGCCTCAACAACAGAATCACTAATAGATGTACCGTATATAGGTGAGAAATACTACCTGTAGGTTTCTTTATTAATTATTTCTGATATTCGAGGGGGTAATTCTACTGATGTTGCCCACCTTCGTATATAAGACACTGATGTATCCACAGTGTAGTCTTTATGATTGTGGTGGGATGATCTTAAAGTTTAGATTTTACTGCAAAGATCTGCCTATCTGGCTCATGCCATTTGTCTTCTGCTGAAACTTTAGTGTTTATACTGTAGACAAACCTCGATGCAGAGGTTTTTTTTTTGTTTTTAACACTCAGTTTTTCACTCTTGTATTGGGTTAACAGTAGGCCAGGGTTAGTAAATTGGTTATCAGGGAAATTGTGTGAAGGGAAAGAAGGTAAAGCCTACTCACTAACTCCATGCCACAGAAGTTTAACAAAGGGTCAGCCAGTTTTTTTCAGATTGGATAAGCAACACCAATATTTAGATATCGTGCACGCTAATAGGCAGACAAGCTTTGTAATAGCAAGTGCGCTTTTCACAATAACTTAATGGAAAACTGCTATTTACATGTTTCATTTTCTTTGGATTTATTTGGATGCTAACGCTAAAACTCCTTCCTCAGCGGAGAACTGCTCCGGCTCTGTTGCAGTGGGAGGCATTTTCCTGGCGCTGAATCAATTCATTTATTTTTAAGAGGGTTAATGAAGCCTGATACTAATATAATGATTGTGAATGGTGACCTGGGTCCCAGCTGGCATTTGTTGTTCCCCAGTGGTTGGAATGATTTGCAGCATAATAATCCTACTTTCTGTATCAGCAGCATGATAACATAATTAGCCACATATGTATTGTCCCAAGACCTGCTTAACGAGCAATTATGTACTAAACACTAAAACAAATACAAAACTCCATGTTTTTTTACAGTAAAGAAGTTTCATGATTTATGTCCATGTCCAGTATTTTGGGGGGTTTTCTGTGTCAAGCTTGTTTGTGAGTCTGTGTGTGGTGTACGTGTCTGGATGTTGTCTGACTAATTTAGCTGAGCTCCCGCTTCCACTTCACACCGTCGCAACATTTCTAGCTCCCATCCTTTGACCTCAGTAGCCTTACTAGATGCTTCCAGCAGCTAGTTGAGCAGATGTGTCCCTTAGCTGCCAAGCCCTCCTAGCCCCCATGCCGCCTTACCTGACCCTCGCTGTAGCCTATCACCCTTCCACTCCCACCCAGCCCCTCAAATATCTTGACACCATATCAGAAACTGTTCCCACGTGGCCTCTCTGCAGGATCCAGAGGAGACAGACACCACAGAGCGAGACACTGATAGCCTCTGCCCCAAGAAGGAACGCCATTGTCAAGTAGATGCAGAAAAGGTTGTTGCCAAATACACTGTTATACCTGGAAATAATAACCTTATAAGGTGACATCGTTGTTGAGATGTTTCCCAACCATAGTATTGTTTGTGCCTGTGATCTTCCAAAGTACCTTATGGAGTTTTTTACAGCTAGTTCAATAAAACCTGAAACCCCAGTTAGAGATGAGTATCACAACGGTTGTCAACAACTGTCTTTGTTCGGGGTCCCCATAGAAACAAGTCTTTTTTTTCCTTTATTTGCCTCTTCTTCCACACAAGATAGGCAGGTCGCATGCTGCCTCCTATAGTCAAGATGAACAGATTAGTACAATAGATAGGTATAAAAAATATGAAAAAATAATTAATTGCATGCTTAATGTCTATGTTTTTTTTCTGACATTGCAACTATCCAACTGTATTGTCGAGTTCTTAAACTTTGAACCTTTTACAGCATATTTAATTGTTCTCAGGAATTGCATTTGGGTCTGACACTGTCCCATTATGATGGTTATTGGAAATCAATGTAGTTGCTGACTAAATAGGATTGAAATTGATTTTACTGATTGAATATCTGTGATAAATACAGATAGATCAGTCAATGTTCTAATTGGTGTTCTGTTAGCTGCAATGCCAGCAGTGTAAAATGGACATCAGCAAATCAAGACCAAGGTAAAAATACAACCCAAAGGGGTCTGTAGTTGCTGTGATCATCATTCTTTTAGTGTCTGGATGATACAGTATGTTGTGTAAAAATTAAAGTGTTAATATTACCAAGTATTCCCTCAGCTGAGAATCGCTCATAGAAAACATCGTCAAGAATCAATGAAAGGATGGCACTTTATGTAGCCGATTTTAATCCTACACTCCTACACAGAACCTTTGTTTGGACCAGGTAAGGTGTTTCCATGGTGATCTAGCCAGGTTAAAAGAGAGTCACCTTCATGATATTGAAAGCCCTGGCTTAAGGCTCAAGATACCTCACCTCAACATGCCATTCATTTTGCTCCATAGTACACTCTTCTGGACATAAGTGTGTGCTAATGGCACCTTGCGGCGAGGTAGTAATACACCACCTAAAGAAAATGAAAAAGTAAAAGAACTTCTCCGTTGTTCCACGACAGGCAAAGTACTTTCAACATTCAAAATTTTATTTTGGTGAGAACAACTGTAAACATGACAGTGTTTATTGAAAAATCCCCACAGGGCACGTTTAAGGTGCCATTTACCACAATCCCTCGAGCATCCCCTGGCTGTCTTCGGTCTCATATAAAGTTGTAAAAGTTAACCCAGAAACTGTAAGCTCTGCATGTGCAGGAAGAACAAACTCCATTCAAATCCCCAGACTGCAGAAAAAGAGACAGTGGAGAGAGGAGCTTGTGGCTTCTCTGACATTACCAATAGTTTTCTGGGACATTTTGAAGCAGGAATTTAGGTTAACCACTCTGTGTTATATTAGAGCCCAAAAATGTCAAAATTGCATTTGGACAGCAGGCAGGAAGCCTCAGAGTATGGCAGACTAAAAAATGAGCTGATATGCTTTTTTTTTTAAAAGAAATTATTAAAAACTGCTCTAATCTACGTAATCTATGTAAACGACTTCACTGTTTTGATTCACTGTCACTGCTCTCGTCAACCTCGTTTCCAGCAGTACACTGCTACTCGACTTTAACAGCCAATTAGAAGTCAGGAACAGGAGCTCCACAGCTAATCTTGAGCTGGTTTGAAGTTTTTGACAGAATCCCCTCGGGCTGAGAGATAGATCAGCTAGATGTTTGAGTGAGTGAGCGATGTGTGTGGAGCATATGCAGTGGGTTTTAATGCATATATGATGGTTTATATTGGGGGAAAAAATGTATAATTTCTTACTTTTTTCTTTTATTCATCCCCACAACTCTTGCTTTTGATAGCTTCAGGAAGGCCAGCTGGTGGTGCGTCACTTCCAGTTCCTGCGCTGGTCCCCATACCGCGACGTGCCCGACTCCAAGAAAGCCTTCCTCAGCCTCCTGGCTCAGGTTCACAACTGGCAGAGAGAGTGTGGAGAGGGACGCACCATAGTCCACTGCCTGTGAGTCCACTTACATACATCTACAGTACATATATGCAGTACATGTGTTTCTGATGGCCAATACTCATATGAGCCCTTTTATACTTAGGGTCGCTCTGTAACATATTTTAAATATGAAGCTCAAATCTATTATGAATTCAACGTATCCTCATGAATTGCATTCTTCTCTGAATAGAAACAGCTCTTAGACTTTCTATTGAAGCCTGTGCTTTTGAATTTTTGGACCCTCAAGTAGATTTCTCATAAGATGGCACTTCACATTCATATTTTTCACATTGCCACTGTAAGATTTTCCATGGTTATAATCCTCTTCAGATTTATTCAATCTCATCAAGTCAGAGTTCCAAAGAAAAAAATATCTGTTAAGTGTTTGCGTCTCTACAGTACATTAGCCACTCGAGTGGAGGTGCCTGCCTTCCATTAGATCTGTCCCCATCTCCCTGTTAGAGCCCTTTGATCCCTGGAGGTCAAGCTGTGTCTTAGACGTCCCATATCTGATTAAGTCCCTGCTCCTGTATTTTAATGAGAGCTTTACTCAGATATTCATCTTGAAAGTCTGCCAGTTGGCCTTTTTCTGACAGCGTGCTTGATCTACGCTCAGTCAAACTGTGACATTTCACTCTGTAGCACCCCCCTACCTCCGAGAACGTCTGAGCTGCTGTACCACATCTTTATTAGGTCACTCATGTCTTTATGCCTCTATTGTGTCTGTTTGTGTCTTTGTGTGTGTGTCATTGTTCGTTCTTTCTGGAGTAGGAACGGCGGCGGTCGAAGCGGTACTTTCTGTGCCTGCACCATGATACTGGAGATGATTCGTCACCATAGCGTTGCGGACGTGTTCTTTGCTGCCAAGACACTGCGCAACTCTAAGCCAAACATGGTGGAGACAATGGTGAGTAAGCAAAGGGTCTTTTACCGCAATATATTAAACTGCATCATACTCTGTCACAGTCTGACAGAGGGATTGTCAAGGAAGTGAAATGCGCGCTCCAGCAAGACTGGATGATTAAATAAGCCATATTCAGGAAATAAATACGACTTTCCTTGATCTTTATCTTAAGGAAAACAGCATAATGTAAAATTCAATGGTAATGAATGGTTCAATGTTTAGACCGAATGAGAATTAAATTTTGGATGTAGCACATTGAGAATAAAGTCAAAGGAAAGCAGCAAGTGGGCACAAATCAATACAATTTTTCTCTAGCTAGTGCAAATTGAGGTGAGAACGTGTTAACATTTGTCAAGTTGAGCGCTGCATTTGTGCTTATCCTGAGGCCTTATGACTCCAGTTTATGAGCATACAGAGACAGAAAAAAAGGAGAGAGACGGGAGAGGAAATAATAGAAAGAACAGGCTTTTTATTAAGTTCTGACATCAGTCAGAGTCAGCCCAGTTCCACACCTCTGTATCAGTGTATAACCTTCCTGCAGAGCTGCTAGCTACCTAGCTACATCTGAGAAAAATAGCAACGTTTAAAATGAGTGGTTCACTTACTAAATAACAGATGAATAAAAAAAAAACTTGTGTTTAGATTTAATGTGAAAAACCGCTTAACCAAACAGTAATGCAGCTGCCGGGCTGTTGTTTGGTCAGGGCCAAAACGAAACAAGAAAATCAGCTGATGAAAACGTGACATGGCATTTCAGTTTGATGTCAGGCAAAGTCAGAGTTTGAGCTATCACACTGGGCACTGTAGCTTTTAGCAAATGTTACTCAGTGTGATTTATTGTGGAGTATTTCCAGCAGCGGATTAATACACATTTGGTGCTGATGTATGCAGGATTAATTAGAAATAGACTCCAATCCTGCTAGTGAAGGAACATGTAACCGAGTGCAGCAGTGTGGCTCATTGATGTGTTTTGTATTTGTACAAGACTTTCTGCCACTTATCTACATCCGTATAGGTTTACTTTAACTTAGTTGGATAATTAAATTATTGATATATTGCACGAAAGATATACAGTATAATGGTTAAACAATTTAAGGCCCTAGCCTCCCTACTGGTTCTCCATCATACCTTCATACTATGGCTGGTATGACCATGTAACGGGTATTACATTAGATTCTATGTAGTGTGAAAAGATTCTAAATTTAATTTGATGGACCCGACAGAAATGCTGTTTTGGCAGGATCAAATAATTGTTTGTTTTGTCTGCACATGGGATTTGTTAACCATAAGATGGATATAGATGTTTCCTTTCACTGACAGCAGGTGGAAGAAAAGTACACCAGGAACTAAATTAGACCATTTGATCACTAAATAACTTCTGAACTTCCAGGGCAGGATTTATAGTTCATAGAAATAATTTCCTCAATATCTGTGCTTGTTCTAGGAGCAGTACCGGTTCTGCTATGAGCTAGCCCAGGAGTACCTGGACTGCCTGGAAGTCAGATAGCACCAATTCCTCACTTCTCGTCCTTCTTCGAGGAGAAGGTCTGGATCCTGGATCCTGCATCCTGGATCTCTGCTCCTGCCTCCTTAGTCCATGTACACAGCTCTGGTTGTCTCCTTCACCATGCCTGGATGAAACGTCGCCTGCCATAAAGACTAAATGAGAAAGCTCACTGGACTACTTGTAACATACTACTGACACCCTTTTTGCTTTTCCTCGGCGCTCCGATCCAGCCTGTACTCTCTAGTGCCACTTGACATCTGCCAGACCAGAGGACACTTAACAGGAATGGAGTTCATTTTCTATACACCCACTGTCAAAGCAGCCGGACTACCTGTTGTACACCTTGATGACAGGATTAAAGAGCTCAGCTGTGCCCTGCCTTACTATGAACAAACACTGAAAGGGAACTAGTTGATGCCAACCACTGGGTGATATTTTGTGTTTGTTCGTAACACTGTAAATGGTGCAATCTGCTGTTGGTGAACATCCCATGTTGTACTGTACTATATTTGAACTTTATGGTGGGTCAGGCTGACGATTGAAGGTTAATTGAGGGTGAAACGGAAAGAAGTCGGTCACATCCAATGGACATATCTGTACAGTAGAGTTGTCTTGGACCTAATTTCTCTTTATTTATTTTTTCTGTGTATATAGATGTTTTTTTTCCTCCTTCCTCCGGGTGTTTCTAGGTGTTCTCAACGTCTTATCAATGTGCCAATCCATTTCTCTCTGTGTCTGTAAATGGGGACCACTTCAGCATCTGCATGCCCAGTCTTAAGTGTTTCATTGCAGTGTGTGGCCCAAGTCTGCTTTAGGGTGGATTCTGCGACGTGAATCCCTCCGCTAGTCCCGAGAGAGCTCCGTAAGAATAACCACGTGTTGCTGTGAAAAATCCGGCGAAAATCTGTCGCTTTCTAAATTTGTATTTATTCAATGTGTTTTATTTTCTAAATAGTGTATAAAAGAGGAAAAGAAATAAAATATGTTGTTGCCTAACAGCCACGCTTTTTCGAGAGATTTTGTCATGCACCTCACAGACAGGGGCCAACATAGAAGTTCCAAAAACTGCATTTCCTCGCATGGCCACTTGAGGATAGCTACAAATGCAAGTCAGTCCCCACAGACCCCCATATTGAAATGGTCAACTTTCCATGAGCATTAAAGCAACATTATGTAGATATGTAGAAATTGGTATGTAAATCCCGGGTTTCTCTCACAGTTTTTCTGATGCAATGAAAGGCTACATGCCAACTACAATCACTTTTCGGCACGTCATAACATTGCGGTAACATTAAAATTATTCTTATTAAGGGAAATTGTAACATAATTTTGCTTTAAATCATATTAGGACAAGCAGGTATGTATAATTAAGGATGTGTCTGCGTTGACTCACAGCTAACCACCAGCTGGCTTGCTGTCAGCGCACAGATTACATTTGGCTCGCCTCAGCTCCACCCACGCTCCACGTCTTTGACCACTTTTGGATTTTTCTGGAGTTAGGTACAGTGATGTCCATGTTTTAAACGGCCTGAGATCTTTCTCTTATGTACTATAGGAGGGGTGGGGAGTATTTAATGTTGTTTATTAAATCCATTTATTACACTGAATAAATAATGTAGCTATTAATAATGTACATCTTACAGTGCTGGGAACCAAAGCTCTAAATTAGAGTCTCACCCATGTAAAAGATTCTCAGAGAGCTGCGCTCTGGAAAGGTGTTTCCAAGCACTCATGAGTTTGTGAGAGAACTGTTGTTGACACTCCCAAACACCTCCACCAAATCCACCACCCCCAACCCAGCCTCTCGCAAACAGCAGAGATATTGCTGCTTAAAAAATCCCACAGTTCACTTGCTTGACCTGTGTTTTAATTTACGCTTATCATTTAATTAGCAACTTTAATGGACTCTTTTTTTATCATTACCGCCAAACGGAGCCTCTAGGATTGAGCCACCTCTTTAATTGGAGAGTCTTGATGATCCATTGATCGAGGGCCCGACGCACTTAATCTGCATGTGGCGCTCTACAAGCGATGTCACATCTAGTTACTGTGTTTTATGAGTAGCTGATAAGCTCTGGTGATTCACTGTTTGACCCTTCTCCGCACTCTGTTTCTTATCAATATACTGTACTCCTTCTGCTGCCTGTGCACTTTTTCAAATGAGAGACAGGACAGTGACGGATGATTTTTGTAACGTATGCAGAGGAGAGTGCGAAGACAGCAGCGCAAATTAACTCCAGAAATAGCCGAACGATGCGATAGGGGTCAAAGGCCGCGCTGGGGTGTATTGTTCGGCTGTCAGTGTCGTCTCCTATGTTCAATTACAGCCTCCTTTTGTATTTCAGAGGCGATAGATCTCCCTTTACTGCGTTTAAAAGATGGTGAAAAGCTGCATAATGCGTGTTGGATTAAAAAAAAAAAAACACACACACAACTGCTATTGTGTGCAGTACACAAAGGGACGGGGACAACGCTCTCCTCAAAGCATCTGTTTATGTCAGATTACAAAAAACCTGGAAGTGGTGTGATCACGAGTTGCTGAAGAGAAAACACAGGTCTTCAGATTTGCCGTCGTGGAAATCTTTCTTTTGGAGGCTGATCTGAATGCTTAAATGTAAAGCGTTCGTCTCATTGTCACGGCGAGGGTGTCTGTAATTACTGCGGGAGCCATTGTTTCACAGCGTGAGGCTGCATTCAAGCGCTTGAACTGGGACTTTCTAGATGAATGAATGCGATGAAAGGCGGAAAGATGGCTTGTGGGTATCTGGGGATGCTTGTCTTGATGATTTCATTAATCACAGGACAATTTGCAGAGAAATTATATTCTATCCAGGCAATCAACAGAAAAATACGGATTATCTCATTAGTATATAAAGGTGGTAATAGAGCACCGTATTCCTGAAAATGGTGGCAGAGCTGCAGTCCCAGACTACCTACAGTCACCGCTCTCACTACAATGCTTCACATGAATAGTTTATTATTTGCTCTTTTGTTTCATTTTTCATAGTCACACCCTCCTACTAAGAGAGCAATCACAACAGACTCATGCATGCCTTTTGATTGTTCAAATTCTCACTCATAAGTTATTAATATCCACATAAAAGAGCAGACACGCTGAGCTGTTTTAGCAGACTCTAAGCCGATGATAAACAACACCGGGCTGCTTTCCACGACAGATCTGCTGGCGGCGGGTTACAGTTTGTCTTTAGTCGAGTCCAACAGACTCTGCAGGACAAGACTTTCCCTTATCCCTGTAAGTCCGCAGCTTTTTAAGTTGTGCAATCAATCAGTAGCTTGTTTGTAGTGTTCATAGTGTTTGGGTCAAATGGGCTGATGGGCTGTACGGGCATGTGGGAGCAGACCCCGGCATCAGAAGTCTGCAGAAGAAAAGCTGTGTAAACACAAACACAAAGATGCATCTCTTCCCCCTGCTGGCTTTGTGTTAAGGCTCCAGCCATGCAGTGGGTAGCCACATGAATCAATTAATGTCTCCTTCATTCTGACACAAATTCACTGTGGGAGGTGGGCTGCAGCCCAGCTGGTGGATAGAGATGTATCTGTGTGTCTCCCTCGACTGATGGCAGATTCAATTTGAGCTCACTTTATCTCCGTGCGGATTCATCTTATCTCTGACATGACTTTACATTGCATTAAATTAGATTTCTCTTAACGGGTATGTGGACCGGAAGCTTCTCTCATCTCTTTACACGCTCAAATCGAATAATGTCGTGCAAGATCTGAGAAAACCTATTCGGAGATGGTGGGGCTGCTGACGATAAAGGCTGGTGTTTTTAAAGAAAATGTCTCATTCAGTATGGCAATCATCATTGATTATGTCAGGCCCGGATGATAGAATGTCCATGAAGGCGGCAGTTAATGGCGAATATGTCGTTTGGTGGGAAGGCAGAACATCAGTCGGTTTAGCCCGTGGCGGTGCTGAAAACATGGGACAGGAAAGAACTGATGAGACTGTACACCCACCCCCGGCATAATCTATTGAGGTGGGAGGAAAGATGCGAGGCGATGGCCCGAGGGCTAGTCAATAATGACCCTGCTTTATCCCAGTGGTTTGCAGTTCACAGGGCCTGCATCTCCATCTTCCACCTCTCTGTGTGACAATAAGCTCAAAGGGAGGCCGAGGGGGTCCGAGGTGGCATGACCTGCGACAACCGGACTAATATGAGTAATGCTGTGCTCCCTGACCGACACACACGCCTCACTTTTGATGTATCCACAGCTGTCAGAGCTCCGTGCCCATCTCACACTGATGGATGTGATAAAGAGTTTTGATGCCGTGGGTTTAAAGAACTACGATTCTTTATGTCGGTATTTTCACCTCTATTGAACAGTACATACTGTGATGTAGAGGCAGACAGAAAACGCATGCAGAGACGTGACATGCAGCAAAGGTTCTCGGCCTGAACTCAATCAAGGACATTACAGGTATGTGGTATGCCCCTGAACCATTCAGCTAACTGATATATTTTAAATACAGTTTTTAAGGTATTTTTTCGCAGTGTTCCAATGAGATAACAGTCGTATGTGATGTAGCACGAGGGGACACGTGAAAGCTCGGGGGGTTAAAGAGTGATTGAAGAGAAAAAGTATTATTTTTTTTGTGTCGTGAATGGGCATATAGTCTACAGACTACAATAAATCCTTTGCTGAAGTCAGCATAGTCCTTATGACCTTAACTGAGCCTAACCTGAACTCAACAGTTTTTTGCATCCGTTCTCGACTTGAGGCCGAAACAGGTCATGTAAGCTGAAGAACTAAGTTTGTTTTACCTGGTTTTACATTTTACACAACTGCTTTTTATCTTCTACAAGGAGGTTATGATTTCACCGGAGTCGGCTTGTTGGTTGGTCGGTTTGTCAGCAGGATTACACATAGACCCCATTAACTTTTGGGTGAGAATAAGTAAGTCCCTGTGTGTAAGTGAGTACCTTGTCAGAGGGGTGCACTCTACCAAGTGCCTTTTTAGGCACTTCCCCAGTGATAAGATTTATTTTACATCCTTCATCCAGCTAGCTAGAATTACATAAATGTAATACGAGCATAAGAGCAAATTCTCAACATCTGAAGGCAGTGTTATAATCAGAGTTTTTTACTGCATAATTTGTGGTACAGTCCTGCATGGGACTGTTTTCTTCATCCTGCTCCAGCTGGATTTCTGACCATTTAATTACAGTCTTCCACCGCTGCCTGCACCCGTATACATTCTTAAAATTCACATGCGCACAATGGAGTTCCACTGATTTTGTGCCATCTCCCGTTCCGCAGGGAAAACGGTGCGTGATATTAAAAAAGAAATACATACAGGTCGGCAATCACACAGTGAAATTGAGTTTTATGTCAGTGTGTTTAACACACTTTGACACACAATTTTGTCTAAGCAAAAAGCAAAAGCACTCATTTAACAAAATTTTGGATTTAAACTAAGCCAAACAACAAAGCTAATAGAGAACATGACAACTTTAATATGGAGCGGAAGTTTATTCAGCTCACCTTCTAACAGCTCCTTCTTGTTCCATTATTCCCACAGGCTGTATAAATCCTCTCTGACACAACAAAACCTTTTCCGCTGTTCAAAAATACTGCAAATGACCATTGTTTTGTGTCATAAATGACACATAGCAAAACAATTTCAATGATATTGGTGCTATGACTGTGTTTTGACAGTTGAATGCTTTTAATATGAAACTGCAGTAGTGCGAAATGTTCATTTTGCATTTGCAGTAAATTAACACAGCACTCTACAGATATATGAGAGCAGCCCATGCAGATACTTTTTCACGCCCTGCCTACTTTTTGGTGAAAACAGCCCCTTTAATTCAGTCAGTAAATGCAAATTCTTGAGTCTCTGCCAAATAAGAATACCCTTTGGAACTATTAAGTGACCAAATTTGATGACCAGATAGGCAAGCAATCGTGTTATGTTGTTGTCGATCTATGATCGGTGTCAGTAAATAGAAAAAAATAAAAAATAAATAAAGAATAGATTAGTGTCCTTTCAATCTCAGTCTCAAGCAAAATGAACAAACCTTATTGAATGTCATCTGTCATCTTTTCTGTCATTAGGACGCTTATTTTGCTGTTTTATCTGTCCAATGTGTCATTACTTTGAACTAATTATATTGTAGGGGTGAAGCAGCACTGCTGTCTCTGTTTTGATTGCTGTATATGCTTAATTGTGCGGCCATTTACTACAAGCTGAGAGGTGGTCAAAACAGGTCAGTTTTCCACTTACAACTTTACTTAATGCTATTTACAAGACTCGTTATCAGAAGGTAGGTCATCTCATTTTATGTGAATTATTGAGGTTAAAATACCCTCTACTCATTGTAGTCTGTCGACTGGATAGACTGGTAAACTAAATTCCATTCTAAAGCGGGTGTTCTGTACTATTAAAAACTATAGTTACTATAGGCAAGAAATCATTGAGATGCAGGCACACAAACCTTATTACTCAGTAACATCATTTACTAACCTGTGATTGGGTGTTCTACACAAACGGGCACTTACTGACTGGCTGGGTCTCGAGGTTTAACATTCTCATCCTCTCTGTGGACGCCCTAAAGCCACAGATCTCTTGTTTTACTGTCCTTTGTTCCTTGTGGAAATAAATAAAATCAGCATTATGGTTTAACTTCTGCAGTCATTAATAGAAGTGTGATCAGTCTGTTAATCCTTGTAATGAAGTTGTTTTGTACTTCTGTTTGTTTCCCACTAATGGTAGCAAATATATATAATAATTTATATTATTATGCTGTAATAATTATGCTGCTGTACACACCTAAGAAGGTGTGCCGCGTTGTGCTGGCCTGTGGTGTCCTGCACAACGTGGCACACCGGCATACCAACCCAGCTGGCGTGGAGTCGCCGGGGCGCGTGGTGCTGGTGGAGCCGGATGAGCCGGAGGAGACGCCGGTGGAGATGCCCTCTCCTGGCTCATCGTCTATTCAGAAATAATGATAATAAAACAACGAAGTAATTGAACATGAGTCAATGTGTATATATCCTGGCAACTTTACGCACGAGCATGTGTAATGTGAGCAGCCTATTGTACGACCAGTATAATGACAACATTTCTGACTTTAACACATTTACCTTGGGGATGATCTGTGTCACCTTCATGGGCCCCCACAACTCCGGTTAGAGCTGTGTCACCCACAAAAGCCACCACTCTCTGATCAAAGGGGGTCAGCTCCTCCCCTCCTGTCCCCCCGCCCGTTGCGGTCATGCTTCGGCGGTGGGCCGAAATCCTCTGCTTCACCTCCATCTTCACGTCAGACCATTTCTTTTTTTAATTTCAGTGAGTGTGCGCTGCTCCGACCCCACAGCGTTCACTGCCTCACACACACACTCCCACTCACATTTCTTTTTTTTGGTGTTTATCCCTGACAAGAGGCTACCAAAAAATACAGATCTTCGCGTCGCAACTTCATTTAATAGAGTTTCGAGCTCAGACTCGGTGAAGTTGTGCTTCTTCCCTTTACTCATGGTGTAAATCTGATGGTGCAGAGAGGGGAATCCCAGATGCAGGCCCTATTTAAATTCATTTGCATATTTAAATGTGGCCGTGGACAGGGAGGAGTTTAGCACTTCTACATGTGCGCTCAATTTGAATTTTAATAATTCCAAATTACACCAAGCATTTTTTTCTGCATTGTGTTCTCTAAAACATCAAAGCTTTGATCAGTCAGGAAGACTCTCATCACAGGAGTAACCATTTATTGCAACAAAGGGAATACAGTTGTGTTTGGTGCTGATGGCTCTGCTCTTAAGATGCTCCCTGACTTGACCAAGCAGCATGCTAAGCCAAGTCAGGGAGCACGATGCAGAAAACGCCCCAGGGTATACAAGAGTTGATCCATGAAACTCATCACCAACTCTGTTGATGAAGACTATAACTTTTGGAAATCGCAATGGAGGAGGACTTGTGGATGTCACATGGAAATCAGAGCTCAGCAGGCCCCTACACCCCAAACTGACCTCAAAGAGCGTGACAAAGGCCGACTGCGTCATGTCAATGTCTCCTCTGTTGGGGTCAAAAAGCTGCATGTGAACTTACTGCAAAGACTCCAGCTGGTGCCCAACTAGTCTGTATGTTCTGTGCATGCATGAACATCTCTACCTACCTCTGTTTCTGTAATCACTTCAGCTGAAATAGCTGCTCCTAATGGAGAGTATGTCTGATAAAAAGTTGCAAATGTCACAGGTGAAGAAGGAGAGGAGAGAAATAAGGATGGGCACGAAAGCAACAGACTCAAGGGGCTTTCCCTTTCTTGATCTGCTTACCTGAACAGCCAGCGTGATTTTTCTTTCTCATCACCAGTGTTGGGGAAGTTACTTTTAAAAAATAGTGTATGCTCGTTACTCGTTACTTCTTAAAAAAGTAATCCCTTACTTTACTTAGTTACCCTCTATGCAAAGTAACTTTTTACGATACTCGTGTGTCTAAATGTGTCTACATAAAGTTCTACTATGGAGGACATAACAGGTATTTCTTTTGTGCTCTTTATTATGAAAAATGCCAGAAACAGAGCAAGAAAACAACAAGTTACAGTTGGTTGTGGAGCTCCGCCTCTCTCCATGATGACTGACTGCTCTCTGCATGCTGTTGCTCGTACCAGCCTCAGTGTCATGTCTTGTGATATTTGTGGGTTATTATGGTGCTTGGTGCTCCTGCTCAGCCATCCAGCCCTCCGCACCTCTACAGCAGCTACTCTCTCCGTGCTCACCGGCTCACCGGCGCACCACGCTACCAGCCACCGTGCGCTACAGCTCCAGTCCCCCACCTCCACGTCTCCAGACGGGGACTCCGCCCGGAGCTCGCAACTCCCTCACGATCTGTTTCCTCGAGTAATCAATAAATCGCTCCTTCAACTTCTCCAAACACAACACTCAGTGTGGGATGAGAGCCCGCGACTATTGCGCAAGCGCGCAGCTGAGGCAGTGTCGCTGTCAAATCTGTCCCTCGGAAAAGTAACGTTGTGCCCAACTGAAAAAGG
>OMLP01001968.1:0-11590 GCA_900302685.1 Spondyliosoma cantharus
ACACACACACACACACACACACACACACACACACACACACACACACACACACACACACACACACACACACACACACACACACATCTCAAAAGATTTTTCAAGGCATCAGATAACTATACATCAGCCAAGGTTTGTCTTGCACGGCAGCGTTTCTAGTAATTGAACAAGGCTGTGGTGCCCCACTACTGAAATTATTTTTCACTTCTTTTAACAGCAATAAACAGAGTTTGAGCTGTCAGGTACACTTGTGGTCTCAAATAGCAGTACTGTTAAGTTGTTGAGCTAGTTTGTCGTCCATTTCTCTCCAACCTGTCTATGCACAAAGAAGATTGGAAAAGATAAACATATGCACATATAATATTGTGAAGGACAGTAATAATCACTGCAGAGCCAAAGCTCAGTGTTTATTATTAGTGTCAGTGTTGTATTACTTTCTACGTTTAGTTTCAAGGAAATCAAGAATCTTGCAGGGTGGTGCACAGAGAACAATCTACTGCGCGATGTCAGCAAAACCAAGGAGCTGATTGAAATATCATCACACATCACCACCCTGGTTACAAAAGAGCAGAAAAGCCTCTATTTCCTACGGAAACTTAGAAAGGCTAAATTCTGGAATAATATTCTGGTCAAGTTTTTCAGAGGAGCAATAGAAAGCATCATGACTGGAAACATCTAAAACTGGCACGGTTCATCGCAGCCCAGGACAGGAAGGCTTTACAGTGGGTGATTAAAACCACCAGAACATCACTGATACCGTCTACAGAACATCAGTGACAAATCAGTGAAGTGAGATGTCTCAGAGAGCCCGAATATACTAAAAGACAACACCCACCCAGCCACCCCAGCTCTGTTCACACTGCTGCCATCTGACAATAGATACAGAAGCATCTGCTGTCAGACCACCAGACCACGGAGCAGCTTTGTTCCCCAGGCTGAGACTCCACAATTCATCATTAACACTCGTAGACCAAAGGACTCAAACTACATTTTTTGTTTGAACTTTTGCGTTTTTAAAAATGACAATAAATGTATATTGTAATCTTGTATCTCTTTCACCCAATCACAATAGTCCTGGTCAACCCAAAGTGAAGGATCATTAGCTTCTACACTTATGCCCAGGATGCAGCAGTGGTGCCCTTCCAATATACTGTTAGAGGAGGGAACTATTATTGGTGAAACACCTGCAAATGGGGAGGTGAGCCCTGGCATTAAAATGAATAAATCCCTGCAAAATAAAAAGTTAACCACCACCAGCATTGGTTCATGCTGTTAGTGACCAGTAAGGGTTACTAGGGTAAACTTGGAGGTTGTTGTTTCCCAAGTGACTGGAGTTTGGAAAAGGGTAACATTGCAGCATCCCATTGGAAGCATGAACTCGGTGGCCAAAGGAAAGCATTTAATGGCCGTCTACATTTGTTTATATCACGTTTATTATTTCTTTATGTTTACACTATCACATAGTAGATTATTTTAGGTCGCAATCTTTCTGAACATCAATGACAAACCAGACATCGTTGGACATCATCTGAACACAACTGTGAAGACCTGTCGGGGTGGATCGGTTGAACTTACGCTGAGCTAGTTTTGCCAGGTGCAGCCGGTTCACCCAGGAGATTTTACTGAGAGGGCTGGGAGTGTTGAAGACCACCATGATGCTCACAGGATGACCAGACCTCAGTGAAAAAAAGTATAAAGGAAATTAAAGCACAAGAATATTCACACACCTCTGTCCGGCGAATGCTAGTGCAGTTGAGCCTCTCTGCGTGCCCCTGCTCTGAGCCTGTCCTTTATGAACCTCCTGACACTTACTTATCAGGTCTGCCTGGCACAGACAGACGTAGACGACACTTGTTGGCGCTCTGGATCTCCTCCTCCTTCAGACGGATAAGCCTCTGCAGAGCCAGACACCAGTCTTGAGACACTGTGGAGTTCAGATTCTAACACAGCGGGGAAGGAAGGATCGAGAGGTTAGACTCTCCTTTGCTTGATTATAATCAGTCAGTCAGACAATAAGGTTTTGGCTGTTCACTTTAAAAATCAAATGTTCATAATTGGCTATATTGGTCATCTCTGTTAAACATTCATTGAATGGGATAATGTTTTTTGTTTTCCAGTGTCTTACTACAATCCTACAACCTGTGGAAAGGGCCAGTCTGCACCATAGAGGTTGTTGAGCTGATAGATCCACTCCCTCCGTTAATATACCTAATATGCAGAGTGCAGGGCTCTGTAGTAACTCTGTCCTGAGTGCATTATTTAGAAACATTTTCCCATAAGTTCCATGTGATCTGGCATTCATACAGCATGTGTATGAGTGTGCCTCTACTCCTATCACATCTCCAGCATATATCCCAGACCCGTATTTTCAATCGAGTCCAATAGCTCCTTTTAATAACATTAAATGTAATTAACCTAGTTTGGACTTCCTTTGATGTCTTATACCAGGACCCAACAATTTCCTCCCATGTCTCAATAGCTATCCCCCCCAGCAAACTGCTTCAATTAGGTCCTTTAGCTTGTGTCTAGTTAAAAACCAAACTGGTGTTTTTGTTTTCTTTTTAGTATAGTAGCCTCTCCATAATTGCATTCGTTGAAAATGAGTGCAGTGCAGTCCCCACTCACCGCACGTGCTTGCACACACCCTGATACAAAAGCAATCTTGCTTCAAGCATTTTGGGGGGTTTAAACCAGTTTCTACACAAAGAAGAATAAGAGCTGCTACCTGGTAGGTTCCATTGAGCGTGCCCACCAGCAGTGACACCTCCTTCACCACAGCTAGGTCGTGCTGCAGCTCCTCCAGCTCCTGGTACAGTCTGGGAGGACCCAGGAAGACTTTATCTGAAATACAGGGAGTTGCACTTCTAGATCAACACATTGAAACCCAGATTTAGTGTTCATTTAACTTTTGATCGCTCCTTAATTATTCTTTTATGTTTGGTAAAAAAACTCTCCCGTTGCTAAATCAAAGTTTGCACTAATCACACGATATATGCAGTACAATGATCATTAAGCACAGATTACTTAGTGTGTGAAGTTTCTGCAAGGGAGGGGAATGACCTGATTCATGCCATATCAGCAGACTTCCCAGCATGCATTGTTTGAGAGTTAAAACTCTCCTGAGAACTTTCTCTTCTATAGTTTGAAGAAAACATATATGATGGAAACTTGCTGATTGTCTTTAACACATTTGAATAGAAGTCCTGGTTATTTGTTTTAACAATAATGAAGACATTATTAACCATAATAAAGATTAGTATTGAATTCCCTCTTGAGGCAATCACACTGGGTGAAGCTCTGCTGACAGTTTATGTACCAATGTTGGCATAAAGTAGTTCCCCTTCCACTCAGTTTCAGATTGTATGTACGAACCAAGTGGAAGGACTATTGTGAGTGATTTGGAGTAAAGTTGATTAATGTTAACTTGTTATGTCTATTATTATTATCCCATTATGATTCTGGGTTAGTACGACTACACATGTTTAGTTTCAGCTTGTGTAAAAACTAAACCCCTCTACGTCTACAGGTTTCTACGCAATGCTCTTGT
The DNA here is from genome assembly GCA_900302685.1 of Spondyliosoma cantharus. NCBI lineage: Eukaryota > Metazoa > Chordata > Actinopteri > Spariformes > Sparidae > Spondyliosoma > Spondyliosoma cantharus. The sequence goes on from OMLP01001968.1 coordinate 3,545, forward strand.
AAAGTCAACTAGTCAACTCAATTAATGTGATGGACAACCTTCACTGTGGCGGAGATAAGATGTCTTATTCTGTGATCAGTTACAAATAAAAGTGAATATCAGTTCTGACACTCCTAGTCGTGAAGTGATCAGTTGAGACAGAGAGCAGATTTATTGCTATTGTGATGACAGTAGCTCAGTCTGCGGGGACAGCTTGTGAATTGGAGGGTGTCTGGTTCAAACCAGGCACTGACCAGTTGGTATGTGCAGTGGAATAGTTTATAGAGAGGTGCCGGTGCCTCCTGGGCACGACCCCATGTGCTCTTGAGCAAGGTACAGAAGACCTAACTGATGAGGGCACTGTGCTATGTGTCAGCCCTATCACTTTGCCATTTCCACCTCTCAGTGCATGTCTGTAGCTCCTCACATGCATGCATTGCATTCCATTGTGTGTGTCGGTGTGTGTTGAAGGGCAATATGTTGAGCTGTAGATGTACTTGTGGTGTTGGAGGTGGAGCTGTGGCGCCTGGCTGTGATGACACTCTGCAGACTGTCTTGGCCCACCTCCACCACCTGGGTCTGCAGCAGAGGTGCACACCACTTCAACGTGTACTTGGGACCAAGAGGAACCAGGCTGCTGATGTCAGGGGGACCCCTGGTGGACAAACATATCAATACTTACTACATGGCAGTTACTGGGTGTAAAAAATCAGCTCATCAGTGGAAATCAATGGGAAAAGCATCCTGTCCCCACTGACCACCACTTCCCATAACATGATCTGGTTCCGTTTGGCATTACAATAGAGCTTAAACCTGGTAACTCTATCAGAACAAGGCTTACATTTTTATTTTCTTGAATTTTTTAACCTTTCACACAGTGAGAGTTCTGTGGATGACAGGCCTTTGTTTTGCCATGTCCAAAATCATATAAGCTTAGGCTTCCAAAGAACTTCATCCTGGGCTAAGGCATAAATGTCCAACATTTGCATTATTCTGCTTTCTATTGGTTTGATTTTTTTTACAATACATATCATCAAATGTCACAATGTTTCTTTTTGTTGCTTTGCAAATGACACACAGATATACCTTCCACTGAGACCTGGTGACCCAAAAGGCGAGCTGTTAACTGTCTCACCGATATTAAACGTTGGATGGCACAAATCTTTTTTTACAACTGAATAACTCAAAATCAGAAATCATACTTCTGAACTCTTCACCCTTGGTCCCTGATCTGCAAATATAAATTATTCAACTTGAACCACATACCAACAAAGTTCTCTTAATACTGTTGCTCTCCAACCTTGAAAAATGTTCTTGACTGGACGACTGCAGCTCCTTTCTTTATGGTTACAACTAAAAGTCCCTCTTGGCTTCTTACTGGTTTAAACAGTCATGACATCACATCACTCCTATCCTGACTTCTCTTCACTGGCTCCCTGTCCATTTTAGAATTGATTTTAAGATTTAGCTGATTACTTTTAAAGCTCGTCTGGGTTTAGCCCCAAGTGACATAGAAGAAATGTTGACCCCATATGGACCGATTCACAGCCTTAGATCCTCGGGTGGGGCCCTTCTGGTTGTTCCAAAGTCACAGCTCAAAACTAAAGGCGACTGTGCTTTTGCCATCAGGGACCCTTGACTTTGGAACAATCTAGCCTAAGGCCTGCAGAATCAGTAACTTCTATTCAATCACTTCTTAAAACAAACTTTTCCAGACCAGTTTTTATGAGCAAAAACAACCTTTTCCTTTGTCTCGTCTTTTCTTACCGTCCTTTACTGCTATCTATTTATTATCCCTATCCCTTTCAGTGACAACTGAGACCCCACATTTAGAAATGATCTTAAACTATCCTCTAATCTATCCCTAATATCAGGTTTTACAGCCAAACTGTAAGGTGGAGGTAGTAACAGGAGACATTATGCAGCTAAAACAGATGTACTTACTTCAGGTTGACGTTGGCACAGATCAGGGTGTCGTTCAGGAGGAAGACCTTTCTCTCCTTCGACTTGAGAACTTGACCTTTATCACCGTAAACAATTTCCGTCAGCAGTTCACACTGACTCAGCTGCCTCTGCTCTGAGTTCAGCAGCTGGAAACACAAAGCAGTTCACTCATTAAAACACTCTCAACTCCAGTATATTAATCAGCTTCTGTAAAGCCTGTTCGGAGCTGAATTACTGATCGTTCATGATCTTCAAATAAAATGCTGTTTTGTGTCTGCAGGCTGTCTAAAGTATCTCAGTGTCTACTGGTCAGATCCACATCAGCGTGGCTACCAGAAGCTGATTCTGAAGGTGAAGACCCTCCCCTCCCTTGCCCTCCGTCATGATCATCAGGCGAAATTGTTTCATGCACACAAGAAATTTGTAAGTTTAAGGTCAAGGCACATTGTCATGACATTTGATGGACAGATTCCTGCTCCCAGAAGATTAACTGTTTTATTTCTGGACATTCTATGAACCTTCTTCTAACACTGAGAGGAGATGGTTAATAGTAAGGATGGCCTTGTGATTTTTGAGTCATAAAAACACTACAATCTCAGTCCATGTTGATTCTAAATTTACCATGACCTGGATGACCGAGCACCTTCATCAACACAAATCTGTTGGTTTCATAAATGGCTTGCGCACAAGAATCATAATGCATCCTGTGGTCACCTTATTGAGGTTGCGGTCCCCCACACTGTGTGCTATCTGCTGGATCTCAGCCTCCTGATCAGCCAGACGCTTCTGTTCGTTGAGTTTCTCTGCCAGGGTCTCCAGCTCAGTGAGAGCAAGCTGCAGGGGCAGCCGGTCAGTGTGGGACTTGGGAGTGTTCTTCAACATGTCCTGATACAAAGCAACAATAACAACACGACATCAAACGCCACCTCAGCTGAGGGTGACATCACAACGTACAGAGTTCAACGGACACTTTCACGTCTCTTACAGTTTTATATCCCTAACAGGGGCACACCAACACAACTGAAAGAGTTATATCAATGAACATAATTAAAGATAACTAATATTATCGTCATAATAGATGATATTAGTCACGAGGTGCTTTACGTGGTTGAACCAGGATTACAACATCAGGAGTGATGCAAGTAAAAAACAAAATAATTGAAAACATTTTTAACAAAATACACAACTAGAATGGCACTCAGTAGAGTGCATACCTCTGCTCAGGCTCAACAGTCCCCTTCAATTCAATCACATCTAAATCCAATCTCAAACTCAATAGCTCTGTCTCACTCTGAACTTTAAACCACCCAATAAGCTGCTTCACTCTCATCTAAACTCAGTAGATGTGTAACAGCTCACCACAGGACAACTAAACACCGCTGATGGAAGGACAATCTCCACTGTGTTGTGGAAGAATAACAGGTTGGTGTCCAGCTGAAATGAAAACACCTTTGAAAAATTTTGGATCACATCAACGGTAACATTGGGCGACTACTTAACAATATATGACCTAAAATTACCAAAAATCTATTTCTTTGTATTTTTAAATGAAAATCCAAGATTGAAACCGATTTCAACCGGCCTAGACCCACAATGTACTGCAGCAGACAGAGCTGACTGCCTTTTACTTCCTCTTGTCAGAAACTCCAACTCAGAGTTTCAGGCCTTGAAATGAAACCAAATGTTTCACTTGACCACACACCACATACTGCTCTTTACTGAAAGGTTCATACTTCCTGTTTGAAAGTTCTGATGAGCTTCATAACCAGAGATCTAAGTCAGTGAACAGACACATGACACATCAGTTGCTTCAGCCGAATCTCAATTATTTGTAGTTTTTTTTGTAGTTTTTTAAATGAAATTTAATGAAGGAAATTCAGCCATTACAGGGGTAAAAACAAGAAAGTTTCATTTTTAACCAAATGAAGTAATGATTCATTTGACCCTTCAGGTCCAGATGGCAGCTGTCAGGTGTCCAGAGGACAGTCTTCCACAATCATGCCCACCAGGTTGTAGCACGTTCGAAGAATAATGGCAGTGGCTGAAGGTCATGTTTTATTCTCCATTTCATTTACACCATTATGTGTGTACGCGATGATGATGAAACAACAGAGTACTCATGTGTGATCAGTGTTACTCACCTGCAGAAGCAGAATAAACTGAGGGAAGCGTTGGATAGGTTTCACCATTAGGCCATAGAGTGTTATTCTGTCTAGACTGGATGACTGCTTCTTCTAAAATGGAAAAGAATCACACGGAAATGCATAAAGATTCTTGTCAGTGTTTTTTTTTTTTTTTTTTCACTTAAATCAGTAAGGCACCCTAACCATGTACTTCTACTACCATGTAGTCCCAGTCTGAGGACATCAAAATAAGTTTAGGCATTTAAGTTCCTGACTGCTTCAGCCTTGCTCTGTTGTAGCTGCAACACTGCCATTTATACATTTCAGTACATTACTGAGCAATATTAACTTGCTATATTTTTTGGGGACAGCTCTCCATCTCTTTTTTTTGCAATTCATTTAAACTCGACTTATTGTAATAAGAATAATTATTATTATCATTATTGGCATCATTTTTTATCATTATCATTATCATGTTTTTTTTAAATGGATCAAGTTCAGTGAATGTTACAGTGCAGACTGTAATGTGGCTGGTTGATCTGTCAAAACAAAAGCATTAGATAGAAATAGATGTGTTTCAGTTCCGACGGACAGAAAGTGAAGCGAGCGAAGGCTGGACTGCATGGGTGAAATGGTTTTAAACAACACATTTTGAGCACCTTGAGAAAGTCCAAGAACACAGGTTTAGACATGCAGGCCTTCTTGATCAGAGCCATGGCATTGGTGAAGTTGTTGATGTAGTCACTATACACGTTCAGTACCATGGACTTTGAAAACTGTGGAGGAAAGAGTGTGACATCAGGATAATGTGGTATTATAACAGACACCAGGGACAAAGAAGCTTCCATTCCATGGACACTGATTCAAACGACCTCTGCAGAAACTCGCTGCCAGTGTTCTTTTTGTCTTTTTGAAAGATTTGAAAAAGATTCTAGTGGAGATGCAAAAGACTCCAAAGATAACAAACGTCTGGCTGATGTTTCAGGTTACAAGGTTAATCTATTTTTAATCCTACAACACAGGGTTGTACAACCAAATGCAAGCTGTAGTTCATTTATGTTATCATAACCATAATCAAAACAACAATAAGTCATTAAAAGAAACCAATTATAGTGGGTTGAGTGAGAGGTGTCCAACAAAACTCTGATCAAACTCTAAGCTATAGCGCTCATATACTACAAACCAAGATTCTGCTGATAAGCTGTCTAATTCTGCCTAAAATGTTTTCAGTACTGTGTAAACGGAGGCTCTAATCAAACTGTAAAACAAGGCAGTGCTGATCAAATATGAACCAACATTCTGTCACTACACAGAATATTTCTGCCGAAAATGATTTCAGGAACAGTTTTTAATTACAAGACGACCAACCTACTGTTCCGTGTTTCCAGACGGGCTCTGAGCCAAAACCAAGCACCGCCCACAGCAGTGCGTTTACTGGTATGGTGCGCCACAGTGCATTCTGATTGTTGTAGGTTTTCTACCTTTTGAGCAGAGGGGAATACCACAGCCCTTATCTCCGTTTTCTCTGGTCATGTATGACCAATTTTGTGTCTTTCTACTGGAAAGACAGCCCGGTCTTATGCAAGAGTCATCTTTTAAGCAGTGAAGTACCTTTGCCATCAATACAATGATACACAGTAGCTCCTTTTGTGTTACAAAATTACTTTTATTAGGGCTCTGCATATTAAAGGGGGATGCCACAGATTTAAAATATCAGTTAATATATTTGTCATGTTTACATCCACTCGGCCTGTGAAAACTGCTGTTTAATGTAATGTCCGTAAAACGTAAAAGCTGCGTTACAAATGGCAGGTGTGGTGTGATCTGCTGGACACCCATCAGAGGGAAGAAAAGAGAGGAATGACTGTGTGACTGACCGAGGCTACAAACAGGTCTCCTATCTTCTCGCTGTGATCCCACTCGGCCACGCGGGACGCCAGGGCAATCTGGAACATTGAGTGGCACTGATGGATCTCCTGCAGACGGTAAAAGATCTGACGCACCTTCTTATGGTTTAGGATCAAGTTCTGTGGCTCCAGCAAAGGCGTCTGGTACTCCTGAGAGAAACAGAAAGGTCTGCTTGACATGCTGAAGATGGCCAAGGTTACATGGCATACGCAGCATTCTATCTCTTTATCAGCAGGGTAGTGCAATGTGTGCGTACTTTCTACTGTATTATTTCTACAAAGCTAAATAATGAACTGAATTGTAGGGTTGGGAGTTAGGTTAAAATAAGTGATGTTATGTTATGGTCAGCATACGATAGAATCTTTAGAGTGAGTTTAGAGGAAAGTTTTCAGCTGGACAGTGAAGACAAACAGCTGGAATCACCAGTCCTCATAATGTGTTCTGCCTCACCTGCAGGATTCTTTTGAGAGAGTCCAGGTAGCTGCTCTCACTCTGCACAATGGAGCTGAGGATGAGACGTCTGACGACCTGGAAGAGACAGTGAGAAACTCTCACACTGATGCAGATTAAACATATCTGCAGTAACTATAAATGGTTTCAAATAATAGCAGTGGCCAGCAATCAAAATCAAATAAGAGGCTCTTACTAATAGAGGCCAAGTAAAAAACTAGAATTAACACATCACTGTTGCTGTTTCTAAGCTGTGACTAGAATCGGGCAGAACACTATGATGTCACAGTGAAGTAGACCGGCTTCGATTCATCATTTTATCCCATTATACATTTGTATAATATTTGTCACACCTATTATATGAATTGCTGAAAAGAATGGGACAGATGGACGACCTGAAAACATTATGGCTCCAGCCACAGCTGTCGCCAGGTAAAAGAACTTCAAGACCTAATTATCAAAACACGATCAAACATAAGAAAAGGGCAACTTCACTCTACACCTGTTTCACCTACAGGCCTGCTTCTTGACATAGTTGTCGCAAAATAAGAGCCCTCAACACTAAGTGAGAATTGGAGGTATTTATTCTGATTGTATATTTGACGTACAATTGATAAATATTGCAGATACGTCAGTTAATCATTAGCCCCGTTCACACTGCTTTTTCAAGGCGGGAAAGATGCGGCAATAATCCGCCTCGCCATCTGCGTGAAAGTTCCAGAGCGGGGTGGGGGGACAGTTTGTTCCACCTCTGATCCGCCACCGGAGGTAGAAACTGAAACAGAGGGGAGACGGCGTCTGTGTGAAAGGAAAAGCCGGCAGCACGGAACAGAAGCATGACGGTCGGATGGTGTTCACAGTCTGACAGCTAATCAGATCCGTCACTCATCAAATAAAAGAGAAATGTCTCACTTCAACCCACAAATAAACGTGACAGGACCGAACAACTGTGTTGTGTCGTTGTAGTTACTGTCTCTGGAAACTTATATAAAAAAAAAATACTGTGACAGTCAGCCCTAGGCTTTTCGAGTCTAACGGACAGAGGAGGTTGAGCGTGTTTCCAATAAGGAGTACGAGTCGCCTGGCCAACAGGGTGGTAAAGGGTAAAGGCAAGAACAGTCTGCATGACTTTAATTGTGATAGGCTGCAAAGGGGACACCAAATAAGGCCAAGAGAGGTTCAGGAGTGATAGTAGTATTAAATGCTGTGATAATGTTTTTGAACCAGAATGTGGCAAGCCTGGGACAGAACCAGAACATCTGGGAATGGTCGGCTGGAGATTGTTTGCACCTATTACAGTCAGTTACATTGGGGAAAATCCGAGATAGCCTAAAATTAGTGTAGTGAACTTTGTGCACAGCTTTACACTGTAGGAGGAGATTTAATATTCTAACTCATTCATTATGGCTTATTTTCGTGAGCATAAAATGACCTTCTAAGATTATCTGGTCATTTTGATACACTGGCATGTGCAGGTGGCCAATAAGCAGGAGAATATGCACACACCTGCTGACTACTGAGCCCCTCTGGCATGGGGCAGAGTTGTGGAGGAGGGTGCTTTAAGTCAGACACAGACACATCCATATAACCTGCATCCTCCTTTCCATCACCTGCAAAATAAAAATACAACCACTTTATTCAC
>OMLP01001974.1:0-12541 GCA_900302685.1 Spondyliosoma cantharus
GCCTGTGCCGGCCCCCATGGGGGTGGAGCCGCAGAGGAGCCGGGTCGAGTCACCTTGCCGGCAGTGCTCTGCGTCGCCCTTTAATGAAGGCAGAGGGAAACTTTGGCTGGAGGTGTTTGTATGTAATCATGTCACATTTCCAGCGAGGCATGGGCAGAGGAGGCAGCGGATCGCTTCTGACTTCTCCAGCAGATGTTTGGAAATGGTGCTAATGTGGTGGATTATGTCTGTGGGTGAACAAGCAGAGAGAAACTCAGGAATGACAGCAGAGTTAACTTGGGAAAAATGTGCTCTTAATAGAAATGTATGAAGAAAATGTATCTTATAACCAGCTTTATGGAAGACTTGCAGTTCAATTAAAAGATACACAAGTAAAACATCTGTTTATTTCATTACATACATTTCCCAAAGAATATATTACAGCAAGTCAAATTGTTGTGTAGAGAAAAGTAAAGCAACGTAATATGTCCAGGAAACTTCCAACTGTCTTTATCTGAGTTATTGGATTTCTTCCCTTATTGAGTAAAGTAATCTCTTTACACAAGAGTAATCCTTTTTAACTTTGAAAACAGTTTTAATACTTTAAAGGGTATGAATAGAAGGTTGTGCTTCATCTGTTGAGATTTATACATTCAGCTCATTTAATGTTTATGTCATGTTAACATCATGAAAACCAGAAACCTCAGTGCCTCAAACCAATGACTTTATTGACCTTTGACCTTTAATATAATGGTTATTTTATACTATGGGCCTGTAAAAACACTGCATTTAATCTTAAATCAATTTGATTTCATTTTGAACATCAAACTAGAACCAAAATGTTCACATTGCGGATGAAACTCTGGTGTTTTGGGGTTTCGGTGCCTGTCTCTTTCCCCCTCCCTGTCTCTCCATCCTCTCATCCCTGCGGAAACTCTTCCCCGGAGCGTCCACGCCCAGCACCAGTCCCTAATGTAGCCCGGACCGCAGGAGGGGACGGCAGATCCGAAACGCTGTTTACAACCTCAGCTGCCGCGCTCGCTGGGCCGAACAAACACAGCCCTCCCACACGCCCGGTGCCACTTCTCTCCATGGCTGGCATCATTTAACATTACGATATTTTCCTGGTGTTTGCCCACGGATGATGAGGCTCTCATTGCTATGCATGTGCCAGATGAATCATAAACCTATACCATATGCCATCGCAATTTGCTGATGGGCCCAAGCTGTTTTGGTGGATATAAAATCCAGGGATTATGGAGGCTTGATCCTCACTGAATGAAGGGAGAGAGAAGGACAGGGATACAGAGAGAGTGAAGGAGGGAAAGGTGGAGGGTGACGGTCCCTCCCTGCTCTTCTATTGGTCCACAGGTCAGTGACTGTTCAAAGGTAGAAGGCAGGGCCACTGACTGACACCCCCCAGATAGTCTAATCTAGCAGAGGCTGCGATGTATTGGCTCAACCTGCTGGTTTGTGAGAGCAAACAAACAATTTCATGTGCACACAGAGAACAACATGTTTGTCACCTTGTCCCCAGTGTCATATGGTGGTAATTGAAGTAGCTGTCACAAACAAAGGGACAAAAGCCTTCAGGGAATTACTGTTGTTGTTGTTCCCCCTCTCTGAAATTGAGAGTATTACACGTGGGCCAATCATCACTGTTGTTAGCACCAAAGCTCTTATTTTAGAGAAAGCATGTTTATTGACAATAGGTGAGGGATTCCTCGATGCAGAGACGTCATTTTGATTGTTAACCAAAAACAGGACTTAAGAGCTTAGTTTGCATACGTGAGGGGGGAACGTTTTTGTTTTGAAATATGTCTGAAAAATATTTGAATCCATCCTGAGGTGGATCCATACTACTGTACCGTTTGTTGTTGTAGCTCAAATTAAATTCTGATGTCTAATATTTTGGTCGGATTGTTTCCTTCCTTAACTTTGGAGGATTAATAAAGTTGATTATATATCTTGTCAGGGGCTAACAACGAATATGCAGATGGTATTGATTCATACTGAAGCACGGCAAATTGTTTAGGGTAACAGGATGATTGAATTTTTTAAATAATAATTTTTTTACTGCAGACGCTGAGGAGATTTCATTAGATGCTATTAATTTGTGACTTAAATAATAATAATTAAGGCGAAACAGGATAATTTAAATTGGAAAGTGCACTTTGTATTGTATTTGTGTCCCATTGTGTATATGTGTTGACCTTTATAAAAACAAATGTAATCACACCAAAAATCAACCCACTGTGGTCGTGCTGATTTACCTGTTTCCTGTCACGTATATTCACCTGTGAAGTCTAAAGTCAAACCTAGATGTTCAGCCTCCCATCGCATCGCTTTGCTTCCTATAAATCACCAGATTTCCTGTTAAAATCACTTGATTCAGTTTAGTTTTGGTGGACATTTGGATTTGGTGGTTAGGTTCTCCAGGTTGAAACAACTTGTTGAGTTGGTTGGATTTTTTTTTATTTATTCCTTTTCATATGAAGGACCTCTTGTTGAGGATGTTGGCTGTTGTGGCTTCAAAACTCTAAATCAGAGTTCATTTTTCACTATTGTTTTTGTTAGATTGTTTTACGCATGTAGTCTTTTTTTTTCTTTTTGGACCAATAATAGTAAAGGGGTTATTTTTCACTTTTCAACATCTGGAAAAAGAAAGTAAGTGGCCCTTTTTTTTTTCTCTCAAACATTTTGTCTGGTAATAAAACTATAATACGATGGTAGCTGGAAGAAAATACAAGATTTGTATTTGTTGTATTAGCAAAAGTGTATGATGGATAACAAAACCTTTGGAAGCATTACAAATTAACAGTTAAGCTTGTGCATGCTGTTTGTTATCCGACCTGTCAATGAATTTTGAAGCGACATTAGGTTGGGTTTGTTTTATTTCTTTAATTTAGTTATATAAAGGAGGTCGTAGCATATCTGACTGTCATTCAGACAGATTTTTTTTGTTTTTATCTTTTAGTTGTATTTGTTACCGTAGCAATGGCATTTCCCTGAGCCTGCAGTTGATGCAGTTATTGTAGAGAGAGAGAAAAGAAAAATGTCCCTTTTGTTTTGTTTAAACATGGATTAAAACAAATGTCCTTTACATTAAGCCTCACTGTTGAAACTGAACATTAATATTCTCTGTCTTTACGTCCGACATTCCAGTCTCTTGGAGGGCACCAGGAAACAATAAGCCTACTGTGTACACTGGATGTTATTATGGTGTGAAAGGTCAAAAACAAGTCGATAAAGACGTAAAGAGGCTTAATTCATTTTTAGGTTTTTGATTAATATCAATATTTGGCTTATGGACTAAGAATTCATGTCACGCTACTGACGGTGGAGGGGAGGCTTAAGGATTATGCATTGCACCAGCGACCGAGCGGTTTTAATAGAAAACCCCTCCCAGTCCAACTTTCTATTTAACTTTACTGCACTTTCCAAAGGTCACCTGAACTTAAACCTTCGATACTTTTTAAAGGTTTAATGTATCATTTCTTAAGTAATTGCACAGTAGACTTAGGAGCACCAGTGACGAGAGACTGTGCTAACCACCATAACTCAAACTAACAGCATGTATAAGCGATTACCTCGTACTTTTTAATTGAGTGGGTTCAGAGAAGCTCTAACTTCCGAGTTTTACGAGTCCAGGGGTCCTTTAACGGCTCGGCCATAGTAATTCGATAATCATTTTCATTTGGTAGAATGCTGGCGATCAATCTGATGGATGACTTCATCAATCCTTATAACGCAGCGGAATAGGCAGCGGAGTCTTAAGTGTAAGTCGAGGGGCCATGAATCGTCCGTTTATGAATCACATTCCAACTAAAACTTGATTAGTGAGCTATTGCAGCAGGGAAATACAGCCGCACTTGATATTCATTAAGATAAGGTGTTACTGCCAGCGTTACACGGTTTGTGACAATAAATTTCCCATTTGCATGAAAATGGGCTCAGAAATTTAAATGGCAAAAATACAGTCTAGCTCATTGTAGCATAGTTTGGCAGCGAGGGGTGAAATAATTTATTCATGAGGCTGGCAGGATGTTGGGTGCTACCATCTGAAGTGTGTGGTGAAGAGTGCTGATACTGAATTTCAGTCCTGTCTTGCAGTATATATTCTTTCTTTAAAACGTATAGACGAAACAATACAATTTCACATTTAAGTCGACATCTCAGGCGTTTTTCACTGATCCTAAAATCCGCGAAAAGTACTTTAAATCACACACGTTGAGGTCAGACTCCCAGATCAACAACACAACAATCCACCAATAGAGCGCAAGCTGCGGAGCCAAAAATGCCCAAACAAATCACACTGCTGATCCCAGATTGATCATGTACAACACATACATGATAATTCCCTGGCTGCTGCCTCCTCTAACCCCGCCGGCCCGCCTTTGTTTTGCTTCAGCTCCGTCATGTGTCCAAACAATCGGTCAGCGAGTCATATTTGTACCATCCTATTAATAATTGAGATTATCCTCGTGATTATCCTGTTTTGCAGGCAAGCTCCCCCAGACCTCCAGATTTTCTGGAAATAGTTACAGAGGAATTGAAAACATAGATAAATATGAAAAATGTGAATTTTTTTTCAGCTTTCAGTCCCCCGGTTAGACTAAACATAAAGACAGTCTATGTTTTTTGTGACTTTTTCCATTTTTCCCACAAGCATGCACGAGCACAAGTGGGTGAAATGTAGATGCAAGGTAGGAAAGATTATGAAAACATGCTAATTCACTCACACACCAATCCTCCACCTCTGTTGACCCTTGTTAAGTGTCTTGTGTCTGTCTTTGAGTTCAGTTGACACATAGAATTTAAAGGTCCAGTGTGTAAGACTTAGGGGGTAGACATCTCTTTACAATTCTCTACCATCCCACCGTCACACTCCCACTGACCGTGAACAGTTTCTTCTGCCTGTATATTACCGCATATCTCTCCTCCTCATTGACTTGCACTTCTATCAAATCCTCTTCGGACAATTGGCCGGGACAGCCTCAATCATCTCATCCGCCTAGATGGCTGAAAGAGAATGACATTAAGATAAAGTGAGAGTGGCCCCCCCGGGCGTTCCGTATAGCTCTGCGGTGAAGAAATCCGTCTCCAGCACTAGATTCTCCTGACATGTTCTCACCTGAGGAAGCCCCTGGGCGCAGGGTGACCTCATCCACAACCCACCACTCGTTTCACCACCGAAACCTCACATGCCCCCGTCTCTGCTGGCAAGACACACGGTCACTGATATGAAGCCTTCACTGCATCGTACTGTGTGAGGACCTGACACCAGCAGTATCACTGTGTCTCCTCCAGTTTTAGTGGAGAAGGTACTGCAACTGTCAGATGATTAAAAAAGAATGAAGTTGTTTTACTTTTGCCAGTTTGCCCAAAAGCAGCAGATGTCAAGTGGAGAGGATAGTATGAATGGTGTCTCTGTCTCAACCACTCCACCCTCATAACACTTGTAGCTTCAGTGAGAGGGTAGGATCACAGCGTTACATACATGTTTACTTCAACATACAATTTTTCAACGCATAACATTGTTATGATGTAATAAAATGTATCTGTAGTTAGCACCTACATTTCATCTGACAAATTGTTACGGACCTGGGATTTTATAGTTACGACAGCGGTGTTGTTGTGAGGGGCTCCAAATTGTACAAACTACCAAATTCTACACCATGTTGCTTTAGGTCTACCTTCTAAAAAGAAAGACCACTTGCCTTCTGTCATGGTTCTGGTTTTCAGTTTAGTGTTTCTCTCTTTATTTTGTAGAATTCATCCTTACTTTCCACTTCCTGTCTTTGTCCTTTACCGCCCTTTTCCTCTGTACCCCTGTGTTTCACTTGTTCACTATCCCTTGTGTATTTTAGTCCTTTTTTCCCCTTGCTCTATGTCAATATGTCTGTTTTCAAATTCTTGTTTACAGGCACAAAATATTCCACTTATTCTGCCCTTATTCCAAAAAAGTCAATATTTCCTTTTAAGCTGTTTACATGGCTAATTAAAATCAATATCTCACTAATAGTCCTGTTCACGTGCAGCGGCAGATACTCCAGTTTAAGAGCACAGCCTCCCTCTTTCATTCGTTCAACCACCTTCTTGAAAAGGTTAGCGTCGGTATAATTTTGCATATCCAAAACCTGTTGATATCTAGGTATTTTTCAATGTTTATTAGTAGATGCGTTTCCCCTTCCAACCGGAAATATGAGCTTTTTTTCAAAACTAATTTACTTCATTATCATTTTTTCACGATTTTTGTAAGTATTTAGTAATTATCAGTAACAGAATCATTTGTTTGTTTTGTTTTGTTGTCTTTCTTAGTTCACTATGAAGCTGAAACAATATTGTGAGAACACTCCATTAAAATTCAGACTCATATTTTGAATGCTCTGTATGTTCAAAGAATGATTATTAAAATCTAAATAATATCAGCATATCCTACACATTTCAGTCATAAAATGTGATGTTGGGGTTAAAGGTCCAGTTTGTGAGATAGTTGATTGATGCGTCTTGTCCTCATCCCATCACATACTGCTGCTCTGGGTTGGTGTCTGACCCGACGGACCAACCTGAAGCGTCAGTGTTTGATGGATGAGACTCAACAATCAACTATCTTACAAACTGGACCTTTAAAGGCCTAATTCAGAATATCCAAACATAATATGCTGTTACGTGGTCTGTACCAAATTGTAGATATTGTCATCTTTTGTGTAATAGTGTAATATTAGTGTGTACTGTCACTGTTACTGAAGCTCATTTTGAAAAAACTAACTGACTTGCTGGTACTTCTGAATCGAACTCAGACATGCAACAATTGACTCAGTTGCCCGAACATTCAGATTAGTCGTTACACCCCTTCACACCAGGTAAATAACACCATTTAAGTCTTCATTATAAGATTTAAAAAAAGTTTTTTTTGAGATTGTGTGGAGCAGCACGTTGCAGAATGCCACTGGGTTGTAATCGTGGTTCCGTAGAGAAACTTCTAACAGGGTTTTGTGGGTTACTGGAGGGAACACGGGCTTGCAGAGGAGTCAACATGAACACTTTCCAAAATTCTACCACTGTGTTGTCTAGTCCAGCGCGTCACCCGGGATGATCGGTTGATCCAACTTTGTGTCAGATGGCCGTGTGTGTTTTACTTGCATCAGCTCAGAGAATGCCTTTTGGCCCATTTCCTAACATTTTTAGGAGACTATTATATATTTCAAAATACATCAGTATCTGAGTTAGAAACCACTTTGGATTCTGTGTAGTGCATTTACTGAATTTATGGCTCACTCAGACACACAGTCTGTCTGAGGGGTTTCTAGCCAGTGAGATCAGTGAAGTCCCACAGTCTCGACTGCATTAAGAAGCTATCCGCCCCTCAGAGAGTTCAGCCGGTTCTGTGTGGAGATCAGAGGCGTCTCTTGGGTTTTTATCTGTTAAACAACAACATACAGCATGCGATGAGAACACATATGCACTCTCATTTGTAGTGTATGTCCTCTATAATCCTGTATATGTTTTTTCTTTTGTCTGAAGATATTGTTGTAATCTCCGATAGCGTGACCAAACTTATGCGACCTCCAAATTTACACTGGAGGATCAATGGCTATCAGGTCACTCGTGTGTTCATGAGAGCCAAATGACAATCTGTTGGGGAATCTGATGACATATTACACAGCTTAAGTCCTGCACTCCTTAAGGCGGGGAGGGACGATCGGAAGTCACGCGAGGGCGGTAGCTCTGAGGCTTATCCTGTTTCTATTGTATTATTAATGCTGTAATGTTTGGGAAGCATACATGAAAAGTCTTCCTGTACTGGACATGAGATGGGATTAAAATAAGTAGAACATGTCTTTTGTTGAAACATGAGAGGAGCAACGTGCCAGTCGCAAGCACGTGTTGCTTTATAAATAAATGCATACCAATTAATTTACTTTGATATTTATATAACTTATACAATAAATGATTAAAACATTTTGTTTATACCTGCACACAATGCAGTGTAGATTTATTTTACTGCTGTCTGAGCTTTTCAGCCATTGGGTATAAATATCTATGTGCGTATACATTACTACTTCTGATACCCTGTCTACATTACACTTTTATTAATTTCAACACTACTGTACACTAGTCTACTCTGAACAATGTTTATTGTTGATATATGTTAATTTATCAATTGTACATTATATGTTGGAATTAGTTTAAAAGTCAAACATTATATGTGTTATTGATATAATGAATTATACTGTGGAACTCAGCCATTTTTATGTTTGTTTGTTTTTCCACAAACTGGCAACTACCAAGACTCTTGATGCTGAGAAAAAAATACCAGGTGACACGCTGTTGGTTTACAAACCTTGTTAGGACCGGAAAACAACTGTCCAAACTCTTACATAGACTTAAACATAACAATTATTATGGACCCGACAAATTTTCTTTAATTATTAATTCACGATCATTGTTATGTTTTTAATGAAAATATTTTTATTCTGCACCTGTCTACATGCTCTGATTAAACAAAGAAGAAAACAAACAAAATTGTTTAACTAAAATACTGAATATCATCCATGTATAATTGCACAAATTGCAGTAGTATACAACATATAATCAACTGTGTGTTTGTGTGGTCAGATGTGGTTGTATTTTGGCTTGTTCGTGGCTGCATATGAAAAATCCAGACATTCTTGCTTCATAGCTTAAAGGATAAGGCTTGTGATGCTCTATATAGTAGTTATTGTCAGTGAATCCCATAAAAGCTCTTTGACCAACGATGCATATGTCTGTCTCTCATCAGTTTTTTAAGTCTGTGGCAGTCGCTAATCTTTTTGTGTTTAAGAAAGAAGTTAAAAAACATGGACCTTAATTTAAAAAAAGGGCAAAATAATTTCCTGAATCATCTGGAAAAGTGGAAGGAGACTATTTTCAGCAGCGGATGAATCCACATTTGGTGCTCTAGTGAGTATTTGGGCAGCAGGGCGGTCGTCACAATCAACTACAGTGTGTGTACAGAGTACAGAGTGGCTCGCTGATTGACAGAGGAATAAAATGTATCAGGCTTTACACAGACAACACTTTTGACACATCGTTGGCTTTTGTCTTTTCATTGGATATGCTAAAAAATGTAACAAATTACCAGCTTCATGCTTCAATTATGAACAAAATCAAATTACCTTCAACATATATGGATGCTGTTGGCTAAAACATGTAATGAAGAAATGGGGCGTTGAACACACATCTTCATGTGGCTGCATCAGAGACGTCTCCTGTACACTCAATTACAAGAAGCCTCGGGGAGACATAAGATTGAACTTTTTCAATCAGTCAAATGTTACAACTGAGGTTTCATTTCATTTAAACTATAGTACATGTTAATACTGAATAACTAAATCTTTGTGTATGTTCTGTGATGGCACATGTAGATGATTAAGTCCATAAATATAAAATAAAATGCTGAACTGAAGCAACTGAAGCTGAATCTGATGATTCCTCAGTCAGCGTGTGTCTTTAAGGCCGTGCACATTAATTACAAACCTCACTCAGAGGCTACGTAACACACCCAGTATTAACACAGCATGTCATTAATAAGGAAGGGAGAGTGACATGTGAAGGTCTCACATTGTGACTAATTGAAAAGGCATCAATCATCCAGGGCCATTTTACTTGCCTCAGCACCTGCTACTGTATGGAGGAGGTCACACTTTGAACAGGATCAAGACAACTTAATCTAGATAAATTAGCACTGCAGACTGTGCCAGGAGGATGGCTGCCACGTCCCTGATCTCATCCTGCTCTGTTGTACGGAGTTTTATCTCAGGGGATCAGGTCGATACGGAAGCTTATCTGATATTCTTTCAGGAATGGTTTTTGGTTTAGTTATCATTTGCTGTTTTTTTTTTTTTGTAAGGTTCATTCTCATATTTTGATTCACCCCGCACAAATCTTCTGCAGCAGAGCTCATAGATTAAGAACCTCTAACATCAGTATTTGTACATTTCTCTGCAAATATTCCGGACGATGATCCGTGGTTGGTGTGACAAGGCTTTAAAGCTCCTTTGCTAGCGGTTTAAACACCAACTGTCCCCTCGTTCTCTCTGCTCTCTTCGCTAGCTGCACAGCTAACTGAGCTAACTGAGCCAACGGCAGCTACAGTTCGCAGCAGTTAGTGAGTATCATTCTGGTGATATGCTGTTCCCTATTGTTTTGAGTATGAATCTGACAGGTGGTCAAACTCTTACATACAGTATTGGCACCTTCAAGTTTAGGGTGAGATTGTGGTTTTGGTTTGTTGTTAATGAAGTCAACATACCCTGTGTTGTGCTGCGTGTTAGTCAGGTTACTAGTTTCATATGTGACCAAGAAGACTGACCTTATCTAAACTTTTATTAATTCAAACAACTTGCAAATACATTCAATATGAACATTTTCTTACTTAGTAATCTATGTTGATGAAAAATATAACTGGGATGGCGTTATTTTCCTGTCAAAATATATTTTGGCTTGCAATATAGAAGCGAATAAACAATATTGCTAGAAGAGAAAGTTATGTTGTTACATCAGTGTTTTAAAATTTGTATTTTCAGTGCGGAGGGGAAAAATATTGCCAGATCCAAGGGCTCTTTTTTCTTCCTTGATCCTCACTTATCTTTCTTTTAGATTTAAATTCGCTCTCATATCTTCTCTTGTTTTTCAAGCTTCTTTTAATAAAAAGTTATCATGTAAAACAAAGTTTTTTGGTCAGTTTTTTTTTTTTTTTTACTACATGATCACATTTGTTTTACACAGTGTTTGTATGAATCATTTATCAAAGCAACCTGCATGTACAAAGACTATAGATCAGGGACATGCGCGCAGCCAATGAAAGTGTAATCAGAAATGTATGTAAGACCCTCTGACCCTGGAACGATCATGTAATATGGAGATGCTGTGGGAAGCAAAATAAGCAGCTCAGGATTGAGCCAGGATGGAGGGTCATCAATAACCTACTGCCCTGAACTCACTCACTGTGTTTTCTTTTCTACACTCGTCATGTATATTTCATCCTTGTGTCCAGGCAGCTCAGGCTAGGTCACTACTGAGCAGTGGTCCTCAGAGGCTGCGGCTAAACAGATGTTTGGAATGGCAGATGAACACAACTTAGGCCTCACATATGCTGCACGATCAAGAGCTGGGAGTGATTTATTCATACCAGTGAATAATGGAAACAGACTTTTTTAGCGGGACAGGCTCCGGTTTGGGTGTGTGCGGCTCATGACAAACTGATGTTCGTGTCACAGGAAATATCAATCACGTTCCTCTGTGAGGTTAACTATGGATGATTGTACAGATGCAGACAACGCCATCCTCTTTCTAGCTGTTGAATTGGAACCTTTTTACTGCACGCTTTCTAACATTTGAAACAGCGTCCTTGTCAAAAAGCCTAAGTTGTGTCCGTCTTAGTTAGAGGATTGAGATCGAGTTAAGACCAAGTCAAATTCGAAGTTGAGTCAGAGTCATGAAAATGTTTAAAAAAGACAGTGCCTGTTACATTTACTGCAACCTAATACAACAGATCTGTCACAAATCTCATATTTCATAAGCTCCCATTGCGGTTGACATTGTCAGAGAGGTCTTAGTGCAACTTTACAGTGGTTACTAAGGTCTCATTAGACTGGATTATAATGAAATGTGTCGCTACCCACCCAGTTGCCCAGACATTATGTTAGTAGTTGGTTTCTACTGTACAAGTCTTCCCTCCTCATGTTGGCAATCGGTTAGAAACACTTCTCAGTCCAATGTAAATTATGGTAAAAACTATGACTGAACAGTAGTATCAGGTTGTATTAGACTTGTACCTAATAAAGTGAGTGAGTGTAACTTTAATCAGTCAGCACAAGTCTTTGGATCTAGAAAGGTTTACTGTGTGTCTATTTAATGCCACTGGAATGAGGGGAATACTCTAGTTTATAGGTGATAGACTGAGCCTTGTTTTGATGCTAAACTCACTATCCAATAATGTGTCCAAATGTTTTTTTTACAGTCGATGATTTTGTAAATGGTTAATGACTTTTATCCAAAGCGCTTTACAATTTGCATACCATTCACACGTACTGACACACCGATAGCAATGACCAACCATCCAAGGTGCTGACCGGACCATCGGGAACAATTTTGGTGTTCGGTGCCCAAGGACACTTGGACAGGTGGACAGGAGGAGCTGGGAATCGAAGCGTTCTGCCTCCTGAGCCACACTCCCCCAGCGAAGGATGATGTAGCCCTTTAGTCTGTTTACAAAACACGGTTACCTCCCGTCATGTGAATGTAAGTCAATTAAAAGATCATCCGAATATATTGTCTCGCAAATTTGGAAAAAAGTCTGGATGAAATGTACCCAATGTGTAGCCTGTTTTCCTTTGGTCTGCAGCCTTACTTTCCACAATTCCATTTAAATCTAAATTCCATGAAGCCGTTCTGACATACAAACGGACTAGAACATACCGTACCGTAAATCTTGAGGTTAGCCTTGCTTCATGCAGATTACCATGACTTCCTGCTTCACGTCTGCCTGCGTATCAATAGGATAGGAATCAGAGTG